>PVKM010015650.1:0-27664 GCA_004027735.1 Carollia perspicillata
TCAGAGAACTTGATCAGCAGCCAGGGACGTTTTTTTCCTCTTCTTGTCCTTTGTCAGGTCTTTGTTCCGCCCCTGGCTACACTCTAACAGAACCACTTACTGGTGATTAAAAGGAGGGGACTCGGCGGCGGGGCGGGGCCTGCGGGGCGCGGGGCGCAGCGATTGGGTTCACCCTCGGGGGCTGCGCGGCCTTAAGTGCCAGCCGGCGGGCGTCGGCCGAGCGCGCGCGGAGCCTCCGACCGACCGGCCCCACCTGACGCCGCGGAGACGTCAGCGGCGAGCAGTAGCCGAGGCTTGGAAACGGACGGACGGACGGACGGACGGCGTCCAGCGCGCGCGGCAGGAAGGAACAGACAGCCGCAGCGCGGACAGGAGCCAGACCTGCAGCCCCCGGAGGACAGCGCCATGAACGAGAGCGACAGCGCCTCTCTGCTCTTCATCCCGTCCTCTCTGCAGCCGGACAACTACACCCTGTCGCCCAATGCGAGCACGCCGAGCCCCGGCCCGGACTTCTCCGGCGCGCCCACCCCCAGCGCTGGCCCCAGCCCCGGGCTCACCCTCGGGCCGGGTCCCAGCGTCGGTTTCAGCCCCGGGCCCCCTCCGACTCCGGGGCCCACGACCAGCGGCTTCGCGGGCGGCGCGGGCAGCCCGGGCGCTTCCCCGTTCCCTCGGCCCTGGGTCCCCCACGAGCCCCCATTCTGGGACACGCCGCTGAACCACGGACTGAACGTGTTCGTGGGCGCAGCCCTGTGCATCACCATGCTGGGCCTCGGCTGCACCGTGGACGTGAACCACTTCGGGGCGCACGTCCGGCGGCCCGTGGGCGCGCTGCTGGCCGCGCTCTGCCAGTTCGGCTTCCTGCCGCTGCTGGCCTTCCTGCTGGCGCTCGTCTTCTCGCTGGACGAGGTGGCCGCCGTGGCGGTGCTCCTGTGCGGCTGCTGTCCTGGCGGCAATCTCTCCAACCTCATGTCCCTGCTGGTGGACGGCGACATGAACCTCAGGTACGGAGCCGCGTCCCTCAGGCGTCTTGCTCACCCCCACGCGCCGCGTTTGCAGCAGAGGGTTCCAGACCAGGAGGAGAGGAAGGAGAGGCGGCTAGAATGAGGCAGGGAACGGGGAAGAAGCGAAGAGGAGGAAGATGCTGGCGCCTTGGCTTCAGAAGTCAAGGCAGAGGTGAAGAGGTAGTGCTGTCCGGGAAAGATCTAGACTTGGAAGGAGCTGCTCTGAGGGTCCCGGGGATTCCCCTGCAGAGCTCTCGCCACCCTCCCTGAGGGTCGGGCTGTGGGTGCAGGCCCCTGGGAGACAAAGAGAACTGGCCACTCGGCGGAAACGCACACAGACCAGGGCGATTGGTCCCATTAAAGAGTTATCTCATATAGAGGACAACGTGACTGAGTTGAATCCAACAAGTATTCAGCATCTTTACCATGTCTAACAGGATATATTTGGAAGGCTTAAAAAAGAAAAAAGTGTTCCTTGCCCTCAAAATCATCCAGGCTTCATAGGTTTGACAAAGCCAGGGGCAGCGGCACTTTTTTTTTTCCTCCTCTGTCTGAGGTTCATGTTTCAGTTGGACTTGGACACGCAGCTCACTTGGCATTCCCCTCGGAGGAAGGAGGTTCTCCCCAGACCTCAAGCTGGGGACTTGCAGTCGCCCCCTTTTTCCTCCACCCAATGTGCAAGATGGAGGGTCACCGTGTGCCAGACAGGCCCTTGGGCTCAGGGCCCGCTCTGACTCGCGTTCCTCCCCTTTCCTGCAGCGTCATCATGACCATCTCCTCCACGCTGCTGGCCCTGGTCCTGATGCCCCTGTGTGTGTGGGTCTACAGCCGAGCTTGGATCAACACCCCTCTGGTGCAGCTGCTGCCCCTGGGGGCCATCACCCTGACTCTCTGCAGCACTCTCATCCCGATTGGGCTGGGCGTCTTCATCCGCTACAGATACAACCGGGTGGCTGACTACATTGTGAAGGTAACGCCACCCTGCCCTTTCCACACGTGGCTGAACCCTGGCTGGAATGCTAGGAAGTTTGGGGAAAGGAGTAAGGAAGAAAAGGCGTTGGCAGCTCTTGCATAGATAAACTTAAACAAAAAAAAGTTTATGCCACAAATGCAACTTTCACCTTCAAATTTCAAAAAATTATAGCTTTAATCAAGACACAGATTTATTAAAAACAGCACAAGAGAACTCAATACTCAGAGGAAACAGATCATGTGGGAAATAGATGGCAGTGCATCAGATGGAAACATGTCCCGTAACAACTAGTGTATTAAAACAAGGGGGTGAAATAAGGGTATTTTAACAGAACTTGTATAGTGTTTTAAAATGCATGACTCTGTTTTTCAATGGTGGGACTCCGAGTAATTCTGTAGACTGCTGTTTTCTAAAAATAAGTTGACACTAATGAGACCAAAAGTAATTTAAAAATTACATCATGGCAATATAATAGAAAGCACAAAATATGAACTTCAAAGCACAGAATAAAATTAGATTGTGAGTAAATAATACAAACTGTATTGCCATTACTAAATTTTTGTGTTGCTTTTCTCCTTCCCCACTGCAATATTTCATATGGTTTCTTTTTTTAAAATTTTAGAGCGAGAGTGAGTAATGGAGGAAGAGGGGGAAACATGGATTTATTGTTCTACTTATTTTTTAAAAAATTTTGTTTATTTTTAGAGAGAGGGGAAGGGAGGGAGAAAGGAAGAGAAACATCAGTGTGTGGTTGCCTCTTGCATGCCCCCTACTGGGAACCTGGCCCACAACCCAGGCATGTGCCCTGACTGAGAATTCAACCAGCGACCCTTTGGTTCACAGGCTGGTGTTCAATCTGCTAAACCACACCAGCCAGGGCTAATTTATTTTCTATAGAGGGGCTAACTTTTATTAATATGAAAAATAGTTCTTTTCTGTACATATATCGAGCCTTAGGTAAAAGTAATTGTGTTCTATAATAAGCATATATAGTCTGAGTGTAATAAATATATATGTACCTGTAAATATACATGTATTTCATATATTATATTCTTCTTTTACTGTTGTTCAGGTAGTTTTCTGCCTTTTCCCCACACCCCAGCCCAACTCCCCCCCCCCGTTATTGTCCATGTGTCCTTTATAATTATTCTTGCATATATATTACATTCTTAATATATCGACAGATAACCTGGAAGTGCATTAAGAACATATTAAGCTTAATCTTTTAGCTAACGCTATTAATGTGACAACACTTAGTATAATGCCTTAGGATCCTAAGAGAAAGTCAATTAAATAAGTTATGTCCATGCTAAAACAGATAAATATATTTAAATAATACACAATTCAAGGAGACTGGCTAACTTTGAATTTAAGCTGAACTTACCCCCACTCCTGAACCAGCACACTCATGGAACATGCTTTATAACACTTTTATACTCTTGCAAACACTTTAAGATGAGCATTCAGCGCTGGCTGGTGTAGCTCAGTGAATTGAGCATGGGCTGAGAACCAAAGGGTCGCCAGTTCGATTCCCAGTCAGGGCACATGCCTGGCTTGTGGACCAGGTCCCCAGTAGGGGGCATGTGAGGGGCAACCACACATTGATGTTTCTCTTCCTCTCTTTCTCCTTCCCTTCTCCTCTCTCAAAAATAAATAAAATATTTTTTTAAAAAAGATGAGCATTCAGTGTCAGTGCTCACCCAGAGGACTTACAATACTTTGGAGCCATTATTTTCACAATGAAGAGTCAGATTTTCTGTCCAAGCTTTTGATGTGGGCACACTTTGAAATTCGATATAAGAAAAGTTTTGATTTATAATAGTTTGGTTTCTGCCAGTTGCACACGGGCAGCATGAGTCCCTTATATAATAATAATTGCAGCATCCTCTAGGGCAGACTTTTTAACCAGCCCAGGTAAGTTTTAACTAACTTTTTAAGGTACTGTACATGCCAGTCCTACACACCCCTGAGGGGCTCCCCACCACCCCGCCGACATCCGGGGAGCCAGAAACAATACTGTTCTTCTGGACCTGTCCTCTCCCTCACAAACATCCCTCACCCCACCCCCACCCCGTTGAGAAAAACAAGCTAATTACCAGTTTGAAGAACTAGGAGTAGAATTTTTAGGTTTCTACTTGCTGTTTACACAGACTGTCTTCTGAATGACTGAAATGTATCAGTCAAGATGACACACGGTTTTATACAGTCAGTTGTTCTCTATTATAAATCCATCTACTGTAATAATTCCTAAGCACCACTAGAGACTCATGGGTGGGAGGTTTCCCATGAACAGGTGGAAAAAGGGGAATTGCAGAATTGCAATGGACACCTCACCTGTTATGTTTACAATTTTTCCCTTACTTAATCTAACCGTTAGTAATTGCTTTTGATAATGCTATCAGTTCTCCGAGGTATAAACTATTTTGAAGGTGAAAAATATCGCACATTTGTTTTCATAAATTTTAATAGCCTGTTATCTCATGTGTTAAACCAGACTAATTTCTTATGGAAAACATGGGTCCTGATCCGGGCAAGTAGTGTCCGTTGGTCCACTCTACTCACCAGACCACGCCTGGTGTATTGGGCTCAATTCTCATTGCTCTGTTGGGCGGGGGGAGGGGGGGTGTGCATTCATGCATAGACTTCTGACTGAACGCCTGGGGGTAGTCCAGGAGAAGAGTAGCCTTCCCATATAACTGTTGTGTAAGCCTTTTTTTGGAGGCTGTTTTGCAGGAGGAGCCTCCAAACTGTTAGAGCTGTGCAGCGTGGTGCTGGAGGCCTCCTAACAAGGCAGCCGTCAAGATCTCCATTCTGTGTGGGTGGTCAGAGTAGACAGGGCTCTTCCTAGAGCCTGGGGTTTCCTTGCCTGAATTCCTTTTCAGCTACCTTTCTTTGTGATGGTTTGTTTATCCATTTTCTATCACTAGGTTTCCCTGTGGTCTCTGCTAGTGACACTGGTGGTCCTTTTCATAATGACCGGCACTATGCTAGGACCTGAGCTGCTGGCAAGTATTCCTGCAACCGTGTACATGGTAGCAATTGTCATGCCTTTGGCAGGCTATGCTTCAGGCTACGGCCTCGCCACTCTCTTCCGTCTCCCACCCAACTGCAGGAGGACTGTCTGCCTGGAGACAGGCAGCCAGAATGTGCAGCTCTGCACTGCCATCCTCAAACTGGCCTTTCCGCCTCGATTCATAGGCAGTATGTACATGTTCCCCTTGCTCTACGCCCTTTTCCAGTCTGCAGAAGCAGGGATTTTTGTTTTATTATATAAAATGTATGGAAGTGAAATATTGCACAAGCGAGAGCCTCTAGATGAAGATGAAGACACAGATATCTCTTATAAGAAACTGAAAGAAGAGGAAATGGCAGACACGTCCTACGGCACGGTGAGAGCAGAGAACTTGATCCTGATGGAAACCACTCAGACCTCTCTCTGAACGTGGAGACACGCACGCAGCAGCTCCATCCTGCTGAAGCGTCACTTCGTATGTATAGTCTGCGTTAGTGTCTATGGTTTACATACAGGGTAACCATCAATTCGTGTTATACACTTGTAACAATTTCGATCTTCCCACTGTAAGGTTGCCTTGGTGTGTTCAAGCGTTTTCACGAATTACAGATCAGTGTCGTACTATGACTCGCACCTGGGACTGTTGAAGTGAAGCCTGAACAAGTCAAATGTGCTATTTGGTTTTAACCATGACCAATTTCTGACTGCTTCAACTATGTAAACTCTTAGAAAACAGGGTCTCGGAGATGTAGAATTTTGGTGCACTGTCTTATATTCGAAAAAAAAAAAGCTATATTTGTAAAGCATAATTGAGTTTAATGTAATTGTAAAAGTGTACTAGCTCGACTTACAAATATTGACAATGTTGAAATTTGACCCGTATTTAGAAAAATCCCCAAATAGGTCAATTAAACAATATATAGTATTTTAATGTCAAACCTGTTTCAAATCAGAAAGAAATATATACATTAATGCATTTGTTTATTTGATCTGGTAGTATCTATTAGTGATGAACAGACAACATTTTTCAGGTGGACAAAGCATTCTCTTTCCATCTGGGGACGGACTTGGTCTTCTGCAGTGCTGTTAACGCACCACAAATCAATTGATCTTTTGGAGGGATGATAGTGTTGGGGAAACTCGTGGAACTGCTCCCCGCCCGGAAGAAGCGTAGTCATCAGTACCTCGCGGTACTGGCACACGGACACTCGGAGGGCAGAGTGTGCGGTGGGGTGAGTCTGAGGGGGCGGGGGCACGTGCTCCAGGGGAGAAGACTGGCGGCGGCCTGGCTAAGGATGTCCCAGAGTGCTTTCTCTGTACACTTACTGAAAGGGCTCAATGGGCAGGTAGACTTCTCGGAGCATCTCTGAGATAATTAAGTAAACCTATAGCCTGAGATCATAGGTAAGCCAACCGAAGCAGTTTCCCCAAACCTTCGCATTTTTGCACGCTAGCCTGAGGCTCCCAGCCCCGCTTCAGCTTCCTGGGCGGTGCAGACACCTGGAACAATCAAGGTATGGGGACCACCTGGCTCAGCTACTACAGGTGAGAGCTCTGTCTTGGAATGCTCATTTCTTCTCCTTGGGCAAATTCACTTACGAATCACTTCGTGCATCGCAAGGAAAGTCTTTCCAGAACATCTAAGGGTATTTGTACGGACCTTGGGGTGTGGAAAAGTTCCACACCCAGGTGGTCAGGGAGCAGCCCTCCCGGGCGGGACGCGGGGACACACCCGTGGCGGGAAGGGTGCGGCGGTGAGGCGGGCTCCGGGCCGCCCCCTCTAGGCCGCCTATTTAGGGCGCGGCGGGAGGCTGCAGCGGTCGGGGCTGGGCTTATGGCTTCCCTGGGGGATGAGGTGCAGGACGGCTACATGTACCCAGCGTGCGCCGCCTACTCGTACCCGTACCCTCACCCGTCCGCCGCCAAGGGCAAGGGCCTAGCGGGCGGGGGCAGCTGGCGGCCGCGCGGCGGGGGCTACCCTCCCGCGGCTTCCTCCTCCTCCTCCTCGGCCCGGGCGGCCCCGCCGCCCTTCCCCGGCTACGGGCAGCTGATGGCCGCTGAGTACTTCGACAACTTCCAGAGGGCGCAGCTCATGGCCCTTCTGTCGCAGGTGAGCCCCGGCCTGACCCCGCGGCTCCGCAAGGTCGGCAGCCGGGACGCGGCCGTGCAGGTGAACCCGCGCCGCGACGCGTCGGTGCAGTGCTCGCTGGGGCGGCGGACGCTGCAGCGCAGGCCCCGCGACGCCGGGCCCCCCGCCAGCCCCGGCCCCGAGGGCGCGGCGGGCGGCGCCGCCTCCCCGCGGCCCGCCGGCGGGGGCCCCGAGCGCGACAGCCCCCCGAGCGGCGGCCCGCGGCCCGTGCACTTCCCGCGCACCGTCGCGCTGTACTCGCCCCTGGTCTCCCGCCGCCTCACCACCTTCCTGGACGGCGCCGAGGCCGCGGCGGGCGAGCAGAGGCCCGGGGCGCCGGGCGCGGAGCGAGGACCGCCACCCGCGAAGCCCCGAGACTCCCAGCCGGGAGCCGGGTCGGCGAGGAGTGAGCCCCAAGCGCCGCAGTCCCAGGAGGAGGAGGAGGAGGCCGGGGCCGCGGCGCGGGCGAGCTGGGAGACCCGGGCCGCCGAGGCCGCCCCGCGGAGCGCGTCCGGGAGCCCGGAACGGCCGCCGCCGCCGGCGCGGGGCGCCCAGGCCGCCGAGGGTGCGAGGTCGTCGCCACGGAGCCCGGAGCCCGGCAAGGAGCGCCTGCGCTTCCAGGTGAGGCCCGAGTCGGCCCGGGAACTGGCGAGGGGCGCAGGGGGGTGGCGGGTCCGGGGCGGGCGTCCCCTCCAGGTTCGGGTCCCCGCCCGCTCCCGGCGGTGGAGCGCAGAGGACGCCCGAAGGCAGCAGGGCCGTGCTCCTCCGCCGACAGTAAAATCAGTTGTAGCCCGATTATTTACGGCGAGTGCAAAATACCAGCACCAAGTCTGGCGAGGGAGACGCCTGAGACGCCCTGAGTGACATTCATATTCCGAGCATAGGTGCTGCCTAATCTCTGGTCGCGGGCACGCCGTCCAGTGTCGACCGCGAATTCGGTGTCTAGGGAGCGCGCTCCGCTGAACCTCGGCAGGCGGACTTGGTGGCAGGAGAGCTGACTCCCAAGAACCCCACTCGGCTGTCCAAACTTACTGGGGCAAAAGCCCGTCAGGCGACTACCAGAGTCGGCTCCCTCCTAACTGATTTTTGCTTGGGTTTCCAAAGCTCCTACTGGAAGCGAGAGCTACTGTAGTGCCTCCCAGAGTCTTCCTCTCTCCCGGAAAGCACCCCGACTGAAACGCAGCGCTGCTTGTGCCTTGGGCCGGCTCCAAGGGCCAGTTCACACCGGCTGAACCCCGAAGGGCTGGAGTACACGGAGGGCGGTTGCGATCCAGGGCAGTGGGAAGGCATGGGCAGGCCGCTGGAGGCCGGAAGGAGGCCTTGGGTCTCTTCCACAGCGGTCCCCGGGCCCTGGATGGGGGCGGGCGAGGGGAGGAGGAGTGAATCAAGTGATGCATAAACTGTGTACGTGCTTCTTAACCTTGCTGCACTTTAATGTGCTCACCTGTGAAAGTGCTCCGAGTGCTCTCCTGAGTTGCTTCCCATTCTGAAGGTCTAACCCCAAAAACTTGTTTACACCTAGTTTCTCACTGGGACAGAAGAAAGCCTAAGTACACGGCACTGCTACTTCAGTTCAGGTCACACATGCATTATGGCTTCTCCGCCGCGCGGGTTCCTAGCTCCATTGTTTGGTGGAGATTTAACTAGCGGCACAGAGAATTTACTTAGTCTTGGGTGAATACCTTACAGTACCTCAGGATGCGGAGTCTTACTCCTTTTCTTCAGCGTAACCACTTCCACGTGTGCGTTCTAAAGTTCGACTTTTTTCCGACAGAAAAGGCTCCCTACAGAATCTCAAGGTTTAGAGAACCCAGGATGTTTGGCTTTTCCCTTGCCTGTTTGAGGGAAAGCACCTACCTGCTCAGTAATTTGCTTTAGGAACCAAGTTAATCTGGCATATAAACTTTTGGCGGCCCGCGGCATGCTTATCTGCTTAATTAAGCCATTGGCTTCCCTAACTACTACTGTGTAGAGACTGTTTCAAACTGACCCTGCTTCTTTCCGCCATGATCTGAAGGCAGTTGCCCATTTTAAGTAGCACATAGATCCTTCTCAGCTTCTGAAATGGATACAAAGTCAGATGCCGTGTTGGTGACACTGTGGCATCCTCTCCTGCAGTTCTTGGAGCAGAAGTATGGCTACTATCACTGCAAGGACTGCAACATCCGATGGGAAAGTGCCTACGTGTGGTGCGTGCAGGGCACGAGCAAGGTGAGCACCACGTGACTGGCACCCTTTGACGAAAGTGTCAAAAAGGTTTTGTTTTAAGTTTTTCCTCTCTCATCACAGGTTTACTTTAAGCAGTTTTGCAGAACTTGTCAGAAGTCTTACAACCCTTACCGAGTGGAGGATATTACCTGTCAGGTAAGTCGAATGTTTGCATTTTTGGGCCTGAACTGGGGAGGGTGGAGGGTTTTGGTGTGGTTTGTTGAATGTGTTTCCTAAAAGAATCGAGGTTCCCAGGGACCTCCAGGTTTTGACAACTCTTTGGCAGGAGTTTGGAAACAATACTTGACTGGGAAACAGGCCCTTGGTGGAAGTTTCAAGTTTCCTCTGCCTTTGCAGATCTTGATTGTAGTAACATTTTAGAGACCAGTACCTCACTTGAAATATGGAAGAATGTTTGCCTCACCTGCTGCTTCAGTCTGGTGTGGGACAAAGCAAGCCAAAAGTAGGAGACTGTTCTATTGACATGAGGTGGTAAAAGTTGCCTGTTTTGCCCAAATGTTTTTTATGCAGCATATACCCAATTTAATTTATTTAGTATAAGCATGGGGTTTTGAAGTTTAGTCTTGTCTGAGAGCTTGCAGAAGGAGAATAACTTGTTTAGAAGTAAATCTAAGTTGCCGAGCTTTATAGGGTTAAGTGGTAACGTTGCTTATTTGCTGTTAATGAAGCACTGCGGTGTGCTGAACGGCTAAGGTAACCCAAGAGGCAGAGGTGACTAAACTTGCCAGTTATCACATAGAGAGTGGAGCCCCGCTCGCCCGTCGAGACCGCCTAATCAACGCACTTGACTCGAGTTGGATGTCGAGCACATTATCACCGTAGGGTGGATGGTGGGAAACGAAGTGTGGAAAACGATTTAGACTCCTATAGATCATGGCAGAGTAGGGGGAGGTTCTAGAGCAGGATGCTTAACCACCCTTCTGTGGGCTCAGCAGTTGCTGCTTTACCTTCGGCCTCAGCTTGAGGTCATTTGCAGTAGGTTGGGGTGGGGTGAGGGCCAGGGTCACTCACTGGTGCCAGTCCTGACCCACAGCTTGCTGCTAGCCACTAGCCTTGTATTAGCTTTCCTTGTTTTGCAATACATTTATTGAACTCCTGTTCCCTGTTTACTTGTTCTCCATCCTTTGAGCACAGGAAAAGACTTCCCTGTAAGAAAATTGTTTCAGAAGAAACTCACAATTCCAGACTAAGCCCTGTGCAACATGGGACTACAATAAGTGGTTAAAGCCCCCCTGTTCCTAACTCTGTCATTGCTACAAGGGATGCAGACAGCCAGACTAGCACAGGGCCTTGCTCAGAGTGCATTCATAAGTATTCATATACTCAGCAAATGTTTGAATGGACAGGAAAACTTCTTGAAGTTCTAGGAAATTACCAAGGGCTTACCTTTTGAACGTGCTTCTCACTTTGGTTTTTCAGAGTTGTAAACAGACTAGATGCTCCTGCTCAGTCAAACTCCGCCACATTGACCCTAAACGGCCCCATCGCCAAGACCTGTGTGGGAGATGCAAAGGCAAACGCCTGTCCTGCGACAGCAGTTTCAGCTTCAAATACATCATTTAAAATGAGTGTAAAAGGCTGGTCCCGACCGGGTGCCAGTGGAGCAGACAAGCGAGCTTTCCTCAGGCCCCTTCCCCTGAAAGGCTGTTTTTGACAAAGCCTTGAAATAAAAGTATTGCAAAACAATTGCATAAAATCTTGTTTTTGTTTTAAAATAAAGGATTAGGAAAGCTTGTCTTGCACTAACAGTCTGGGCCTGTCACTTAAGATTAATGTCTGTTCACTGCATGTGGAGCAGCCAGACTCTGTGGTGTATTAATCACTTGAGAAAAATGTAGAGGGGCTCAGGTGTGGGATGCACCCCTTACGTGGGTCTGTGGGGGTGGAGCTTGTAAACAAGATATGATTTGAACAAAGAGAAGGCAACTCACCATTAAAATAAGCATGCTTCTGAAGGAGGTGGAGGCAGAGCTGTCCTTGATATGTGGGACAGCGGGGGAGGGGGGTAACCCCAAGGGGCTGGCTGGCCTGGCCGTGGGTGGGAGATTTAGTGCGTCCTGGTCGCCTCAGTCTAGTAGGTGACAGACTCCTGGGTGGAGGGTGGGAGGTGAGGAGGCACGCTGTGAACAACACCGAGTTGTTCTTGGTCACAATTTCACAGCTGAGGCTTGGATGGGGTTGCTAAGGGAGGCCTAAGTTGTTAGATAACTTCGTTAAATGGACTTACAGGTGGGAGCTCTAAGAATAGGGCGCCTAAGTGTACTTACAGATCTTCAGGAGTTGACAAAGACTGCTGTTAGCCTTTGTTTTTTATTGACTTGCAGTTCTGTAACTGCAGTGTTTTCTCCGTCTAAAATAAAGATTCTCGTGTAAGGGCACCTAACAGCTTCCTACAGGAGTCCCAAGAAAACAGAGGTGGGGCCCCTGAGCTCTCCTGGCCGAGGGTGGCACTTGAGCCCGAACCTCAGGCACCCAGTGGAATTGGGGTTGAGGGCCACTGCCTCACGGTCACAGAAACTGCATCATAGGTGCCAGGTGTTCACTGTGAGCAGAGCGGCCCCTTCAGGCTAACCCTTACGGCTTTAGATGGGTCATATAAGTCAGCGAACCTGTCGGACGCTCGTGCATAGACAAAAGCAAGGAATAAAAACCTGAAGTGAGTTTGATGTCGCTAGTGCCCTTAGCACAGGTGGTAAACTCAAGGCCCTTGGGCCGAATCTGGCCCTCCACCTTGTTTCTACCCAGTGGCAGCGCCGAGCTCCTTGCCCCTAGTTAAGGAGTAGTTACACTTACATAGTCCTAAAATTACATTTGCCCCTTTGAAGGCATCTGAGAGGCTGATGTGGCCTCCAGTGAAAATGAGTTTGACACCCCTGCCTTAGAGCAGTGGGAAAGGCCCTCTGTATTCTTATGGTCCTAGGCAGGTGCTGCTGAAAATGCAGATTCCTAGGCCACTGCCCCTGTGGAATCGCTAAATTAAACATTTAACAGGCGCCCCAGGCGCTATTTATGGAACTCAAGTGTGGAAGCCAGCAGCTGAGTCAGCTTTGCCCATACTAAACAAACCTGGGTGTGGCCTCTGCCCTCAAGGGGCTTCTAGAATGGAGGGTAGATGGCCACTCCTTTCACCATTAAAAAAAATGAAATGGAGCTTCAGCTATGTTAATATGGAAGAGAGAGTTAATTGTCTGATATGGAGGATGACTTGGGTAGGTTAGGAAGGGCTTCCCTAAAAAAAGGAAGGGCTTCCTTCCTTTCAGCACAGCTGAAGTTTGGATGAATTAAGTGAAGCAGTGAAGGAGACCTTTTCCAGATGAGGCGAACCTGTGCAAAGGCCGGAACACCAGGTGGCGGCCACAGCAGCAGGGGGACCGTGACCGCGGGCGAGGGTGATGGGCTCAGACTGGGGGGACATTTTGGAACTCGTTCAGGTACCCGGCATCGGTGGGAATCCACTGAGAGGTTTTAAAGCCGCGGTGGGGCACAATGGAAAGCACCCTCTCGGGCTGTCCCATGGGTACCTGTAAGCCAGCCAAGAGCCCTGCGAGGAGCAGGTAAAATGTGGGGGAGGGGCGTCAGAGTGAGTGGCAGTGACTCTGGGTGTTGGGGAGGTGGTTTCATCCCGGAGCCTGCTGTGGACTTGGCTGAGGGGAGGGAGGGGAGGCTCACTCGACTCCCACGGCCGTGAGCGGTGCACATGGGGCGCTGGGCATCTGCTGAGTGAATGAGAACAGCAGGGGGTACCTGCAGTGGGTCCGAGGAGAAATTCACTGGCCACTAACATGGGTAGTTAAACTTTTAATATTGTTTACCACTAATTCTCCTAAGAGCACTGACCCTCTTTTACAGTTGAGGAGAGCAAGGTTCAAATTACCATATTTTGCCATGAATAACACATACATTTTTGCCCAGATTTGAGGGAAAAATAAGGATGCACATTATACATGGGTCATACTAATTCTGTATCTATAGAAATGTTTTAATTTTAATTGTTCAAGTACTTTTCTGCCCTTTACCCCCATCTAAGCCCCTATGTTTTTAATTCTTTGTGTTAAAAGTGTAGCTCTAGAAAGCAGTTAACGATGCCTTTATGCAAAATACCCTGGAATATGATAATTGGTTTTGTTTCTAAATATAAATAGAATTAAGTTAAAACAAAGGTTTTTTCCTGAAAGTGTGGGCCAAAAGCTTTGTGGCACGAACCTCTTGCCCCTATGAGCGACAGTGACTTGACGTTCTGGCAGGCGTGGTGGAGCTGCGTGCACCCGCACAGCCTGCAGTGATAAGCGAGCTTCCCGGAGCCAGAGCCTCTGAGGCTAGGAGGAACTCCTCCAGATCACTGTTATCTTTCCTCTGAGGCTAGGGGGAAGTCCTCCAGATCACTGTTATCTTTCCTCTGAGGCTAGGGGGAAGTCCTCCAGATCACTGTTGTCTTTCCTCTGAGGCTAGGAGGAAATCCTCCAGATCACTGTTATCTTTCCTCTGAGGCTAGGAGGAAATCCTCCAGATCACTGTTATCTTTGGGTGTCAAGAGAAGTGATTCCAACTTCCTCCTTCTTTCCTGCAGTTGCTAGAGAGACAGTGGATCCCTTTGAAAATGTTTAACAAGGCATAAACCACAATCCTGATTTCACTGATTCTACTGTCTTGCTTCCCCCACCTAGGTCATGACCCTGTGGCGTGGGCGCGGTTCTCACAGACCTGCTCACTTGGAACGGTGAGTCTGCTCTAGGAGGACGTGTAAGTAACTACGTCCTAAATTTAAGGTGAATTGTAGGTTGCAGCCATACCTGTTATTTTATATCACGAGAAGTAGAAAATATTTCCTACATTGTGTAAAAACACTTTGGCCTTCTTCTACTTGAGAAGCAACATGAGGGAAATTCCAGATCTCTTCTCCTCTGGTGTTATTTTACAAGCTAATGAAAAATGATAAATGTAGTGGGCTAAAGAAAAAGCTTCCATGGGCAAAAATAAGCTTCTGGGCCCTGATAGCAACTAAATAAGGTGTTCAGCAAATTAAGCATCGATCCATTTTGTCAGTTAAGTGCAAACTTTGGATTTGGAGGGTCAGAAGCAGAGAAGTGCAGGCCCGAGGGAGACCCTTTAGCCCGAGGGCAGCCTGGATGATGCTGCAGCTCGACCTCTGCAGGTGCGTTCATTTTCATTACACTATTAATAGACTCATTTGCACACAAAGAAATGGGAAAAGCAGATTTCAACTGTTTGAAAGGTTCGATTTGTGCAGTCAACTAATTTTGTTCTCCTTTTACAGAAAACTATATTTAAGAGTAACGAAGGTAATTTGAACTGTTTCCAAATGATGCACACTATTATCACTCATCCTTTCTTAAAATACAACACAAACCAACAACTACAATGCTTTTTATTTTAACAAAAGGATAGAAGGAGGGTGAGGAAAAGTAGGGGGTGGTGAGCTAGGACGTAAAATGTGGCGTGTCTCTGGACACCAGCCCTCTCTTCCTGCCCCACTCCCAAATGCTATTAAATAATTTAAAGGATGCCATTTACAGTACCAGAACACCATCAAAATAATTTCTTTTTATCAGGGTCAAAAAATACCGTGATTATGAATGTGCTGTGACCAGTTACGGAAGTTCATCGTAACATCACTGTCGTCAGCAGTCCAACGGGGCGCACAGTGCCTCCAGCTAATGCACTTGAGCATAATTACATTTCCGGCAGGGTCCACACCCCCGAGAAAAGGCAAAGCTAAGCATTTCGTTTCTACATTCCAAACTCTGGAACCACAGAGCCCAGCTTAAAAGAAAAGTCACAGTGGATAAGAGATGCATATAAAAAATACAAGGTGTTCCTTTCAGATCGGAGGAATTGTGGGACTACATTCATTTCTTTTACAAAATGCTATTTAAAAAAGGACAGAGAATCCAGTTCATGTTATGCTACAGACTCAGTGAATAGGTATATTGCGTGTTTTGGTAGTCAGTCTTCAGGCTTTCTTTCATTTCCCCCGCGGCCCCAGGTGCCTTCAGGGTGAAACATCTGAGTCCTGAACAGACATATAAAAATGCACTGGCATCTCTCTTCTCCAATTCTGTAGACTTCAGAGCCTACAAGTCATATGTTCTACCATCAATGACCACAACGTTTTCCTTTAGCTTGGTACACCTAGTCTTGTATACAGTGCATCGCACAAATGTACAAGAAAAAAATACTAGCTTTAATCTATACAGTTCTGTAATAATTACGGAGTAAAATAAGTTACCTTTCCTAGTGAGAGGCGCTGGCAGGCAGCGCACCTCTTTATCTTACACTCTAAAGTCTCTGCAGGCGTCTGCTTTGGTTAGTCATCAACAGTCGCAACGTAGCGCTGACCAGAGAACTGAGCAGCATTCCAATAACGTTAACAGATATATTATTTCTTTTTGAAATACTGGGAAAGCCCAGTTTTAAAATATTATTAAAATGTTCTAACATTTACACACTATGAAGAGTTAGATCTAATAAAATAAAATTTCTTCAAAAATAATCCTGCAGTGCTCTTTCAGGCATGCTCTGAGACGTCATCACCAAACACCCACGCCTTGAAAATATGACTGTCACGTGTCCACACACCCCAGCTCGCACACAGACACGCACGCACACACACACATTTCCTTATACAGACTAAAAAAACAAAACACCCACACCCTTATCCCACATGTTGAAAAAAATCAATGGTTTTCGCAAACAAAGTTTCTGTGTATATCTATCCGACTGGATATTCTTCATATAGATGGGTAAGCATCAATTGTAGATTATATTTCTGACTGCTAGCAATCCGCGCAGCTTTGCAGGTCTTCAGCTAAAATGAACCAGCCTCAATTTCAGCCTCATTTTACCTGCTTCTCAGTGTCTCAGTGTTAGAGGCCATTATTGCAGACGTTCTCACAATCCGCTCCCCAGAAAGCAGTGTACGTACTTGTATGCATCACTTTTAGCCCTTTTCTGTTCCACACAGGTTAAGTAATTAAAAAACTTCTTCTTCATAGTAATTGTGGGAGGTATTGGCAGCTGTTAAACAATTAGTTTTTTTCTTCAGATCTTTGATTTTGACATTCTTTTTATATCTTGATAAAGTTTCACACGAGTTACACTGTGGCTGTAGATGCTGCCAGAAAAACTTATTAGTGAATTGCAAGGGTTCATAAAAGGTGCTTGTTAATATCCTTAATCATCTTCAGTTTAGTTTCTTTCTTAAATGCCTGAAGTTCCTCAGAATCCAGTGCTCACCAAGTTTCCAATTGGTTTGGCCTGTGCTAGTAGTGGGTATGATTGCACCATGCGTAGAGACTCTCTTATTTCCAGGTTAAGTTCCATCAGTTTGTAGTTGGCTTCTGACATATCCAGGTCAGAGCCTATAACTGCAAAGCTTCCTGTCTGGCCCAGCGTCTGGTGATGGAAATATATGTGTAACAGCGTCTGCACGGGGTCCTCTTCACAACTGCCAAAGATATCATTGGGCCAGAGAGACCTAAAAATACACAGTAATGTTAAGTCCTGAGACTCACTCAAGCAGTTATTAAGATTAACGACATTTCACGTTAATACCCATGACAACAAAATTTCATTGTGACTCACTGAGGATTTTCTTTTGAAGATTTCATTTCATTTATTTTTTAGAGAGAAGGGAAAGGAGGGGGGATGGGAGAGAAACATCGTGCGGTTGCCTCTCGCACGCCCCCCGCAGTGGACCTGGCCCGAGACACAGGCTTGTGCCCTGACCGGGAATCAAACCGGGGCCCTTCAGGTTTGTGGGACGACACCCAGCCCACTGAGCTAAGCGTCTTTTAATATTTGAGCAAACAGATTACTGAATCTATCACCGAGAGTGAACAAAATCTAAAACTGGAATAATTTCAGAGACAGCCATAAAAAGAATAAAATCATGTTTTCCTTTCACAAAAACCTGCTATAGCATCACCAAATTGAAAACCAAGCCCGATCACTGCAACTCCCGGTCTAGGCACAAAGCAGTGATTTCCAAATGCCGCACCGCAGGACTTTCACAATGCGCAGCGCCTGGCTGTTCAGTCAGGGGCACTGACTTCTCTTCCCCTGACTGCCAA
The DNA here is from genome assembly GCA_004027735.1 of Carollia perspicillata. Taxonomy (NCBI): domain Eukaryota; kingdom Metazoa; phylum Chordata; class Mammalia; order Chiroptera; family Phyllostomidae; genus Carollia; species Carollia perspicillata. The sequence continues at coordinate 17,435 of PVKM010015650.1, forward strand.
ATAAAAAAATGACAACAGCCCACACAACAGCAGCCACCAAGTGTGAATGAATCAAAAGTATACCTATTTTTTTTTTTTGCTAGAATGGCCAAAAATATATTTGTGTGTGTGCTGCAGAATTTGTTTATGTGCGCTGCGCGATGAAAGTGGATGGAAACTGCTGGTGCATGTGCGTCTCTTCACAAACCCCTTCACATTTTACCTGAAAGCTTTGACTTGGGCCACGGCCGATACATATTCCTTATTTCTCAGAGTCTCAATTAAAGAATGGATGGCAGTTTCGATGGTGGTCTGTGCAGCTTTGGAAACGGTCGTTTCTTCGTTTTCCGAGTCAGACTCTGCCCCCTTGAGCACACTCTCCAGGTGGGCCAGCTCCTTGGACATGTCGGTGACCTGCAACGAAAGAAGGGCCCCTTAGGAGGATCCGCTGACACGCTCAGTGACAAAAAGCGCACTTACCCGGCTGTGAGGACACATTTGATGGCAGTGGTATTTGATTTTAAAGACTTTCAATTGTCAAACTTACTAGTTAAGAGCAGTTAATATTTTAAGTTCTCTATTCAGTCGGGATACATGTTTTAGCCACCAAAATAGTAGTCTTTAAATACTCTTGGCAGAATAGGTTGTAATAGGTATTGTAACCGTTAAATTGTAATAAATAAGGCAGGTTATTGGCTTTAATATGGTATATACTTCACCTGGGACAGTAAAAACAAATTTACTGTTATGGGAGGATTGTGAAAATTTTTGACAGTAGAAGAAAGTCTTTATATTTTAAAAGGTTGTTTATCTAGTGTATTTTATATAAACGCATGTGTGTATCTTTTTAGGTTTAACCATTTAAACAGATTAAATCCTTTCCCTGGTGATAGTTTTAGTATCAGTGGTTGGCAGTAGGGAAAAAAGACTCAAGTCACTGCCTTTGAATCTATTCATTTCATGCTTTCTGACATTTAGAGTGCTATTGACATGTGTGTTCTTGTGTCTGTTACTAGAACTACGGAATAACATGGACAGGAAGTTAAGGGGTTTCACAGTATAGTGTTTTATCTTTATTGAATTGATGTGCTTTACCAGACTTCCGATTACACATGATCTGTCGCTGCTATGGCGACCTTTAAGGTCTTGAAACTTTTAAAGCTGTTGGTCATCGACTGTCTTACTAATAAGTCTGGAAGTAGCACATCACTTTGAAAAAACAATTCTGGTAAAAATGATTTGTGATGAGTGACTTCAGTCTTAAGCTCTCCCACAAAGAATATATATGTATATGTACATTTTAACTTTCTCCTAGTTCAGCTGAACATTTACCTCGGCTTCATTTTTTATTGCATTTACTTGGCTGATAAGTTTACAGTAGGCTTGGAACAGAAGTAGCAATTGAAAATGCAATTTGTATAACCTTCGGCAGAGCTCCAGTTCCTAGAAATAAATAACATTGCATTAAATTTAGCTGTGATTTTCCATGTTTGACTAGACCACATATTTCCATTAAATTTGTCAAATAATTGTTAAAATTGTCTTGGCATTTATTTTTCTGCAGTAAGCAAGTTAATATGGTGTGAAGCTGACGAAAGATGCTTTGAAGACCGATTCAAAATTTAAAGATATTGTTGGTTACATAATTCATTTTTAGTGTGAAGCACATTTTCACATTAGAATTTTTAAGCAGGCAATATATAGGATGCTTTAAAAAGGATTCATTATGCTTTAAAACTTTAAATTTATAATTCAAATGCATATCCTTTTGCCACATCAGGATTGTAGTATATTTACCAATTAGTGCTTGTTAAAGCAAAATAAAATTGGGTAACCTCTTAGCTAAAAATGAATTCATTTTTCTAAAAAAACAAACTTTGTAATCTCATTGAAATGAGACAATGAAATTAACATTTGCATTTTGATTTTTAAAATTAAGAAATTTAAAAGGAGATGTTAGTTATAAATGTATAAAAAGGCAAGTGCTAGTTGTACATATTAATTATAAAATCTCGTTTTTATAGGACCAACATCTGGTAGATTAGGGCTACGCAAACCTGAAGCACACACTACTTTTAAAGTAGCAGTCCACGATGAAACACTGCTAGGTCACAAATGGACAAATGGCAAACGAGAACCAGTTTGTCTGACATGGATAAGTAGTCTATAAATTAAGACAGGTCACTTACTGCTAGAATTTCCATTTGCTAAGCAAGAAGGTGATCGGGTCACAAAAATACAAAGGAAGAAAAAGACCAAGAATTAGTGTGAGATCATTTTAACTAGGGTCACAGATGTCCCAGGCAAACTGTAGAACATTTAATTACACCCCAAAGAAAAGTTTATGATGCTATTTCCAGAATGAAACTTTTTCGACACTTACTATAAACAATCCAGGGTGTTTTTAACTCTTTGCGAAATAAATCAGTTACATTTAGACTACAGTTTATTTCTGTGTAAAAGTTACAAAGAAAATAAAACTAATGTGATCTTGGGAAATCTGGCTTATTGTAAGTGGTCTTTATCTAGGTTTTTATAACCTTTTTTAAAAAAGTGAAGTGTCATCAGATTTTCTGAGTAAAGGAGGAAATTTCAGTAGAAAATGAATTACTGTACTCAGAAAAGAGTGGGCTTATGATCTTACATAGCAGATACTTACCCAAGAGAAGACGGCCTCTGGAGTGGCTCATCCTAGGCTGCCTACCTCTCACTGTCTACTCAGGTCCTATGTGGCCATAACTGGTGTGTAATGGGAGTCAGAAGGTAAAACATCCAAAGCTGATGTGTGTTTTAAATTGCATTCCAAATATAATTTAGTGAACTTCGGAAATTCAACCCTACTGGGCTTGAATCAAATGAGATATGGATGTAAAATACACAGTGAAATATCTAGTTTACGGACTACTTAAAAACTATTACCTTGAAATATGTACAGCAACTTGGACCTACTCATCAATGGAGAGAAATGATTTCTATTTAAAACAGCAATTGCTGTAATGTAAATATTGCTCCTAAAAGCCCCTTTTGAATTTCTAAGTAGTTTCCTCTGTAGGACTATTTATATAAAATTTATTCCTATCAATTTAGAAAGGATTTGCTAAATAAGCAAAGGTGAACTTTAGCTCCCTACTGCTTACCATAAATTACTCATTCTGTTGAACATCAGTTGAGCACAATCCAATGTCAAATTTATTAGCATTTCTGAATTTCTAGGGTTTCATCTTATACTGTTTTATATGGAAACTAACAACTATTTGAGTTTTAATACTTTTTCTCACTTCTTTTAGCATAAATAAAATAGAACTGACTCTATGTGCATCCATATTCTACTATGGATGTAATAAAAAAACTCACTGATGAAGCTTATGGTCACTATAATTGCAGAAAATAACACAAATGTTATTAGTTCTATAGCTCTGAATTACCAGAAATTATATAAATATGCTAACACTGTATATTTTAAATTAATGACTCTTAAGTATATTAAAATTTGCATGTATGTTCTCTTTTCATTTATTTTTATTATCTTTTTTGCTTTCAGTACTTAATTTTTTTCCTCTGTGTTTTCCTTGTTTATTCTATCACAGTTGTCCCAATCTCTTTTCCCTTTTGCCCCCTTCCACCCAGCCTACCCCTCTTGCCCTCGGGCCATCCCCTCTCCGCTGTCCTTGTCCATGAGTCATTTCATACATGTTCTTTGACTCATCCCTTTCCTCTGCTTCCTTTCTCCCTCCCCTCCTACAGCACACATTTATAGACAATTATTATGCAAATAATATTTTTGCTATAACAATAGACTATATTGGTACACAGGGACAGAGAGCAGATAATGTGTAAAAAGGGTCCCCACTCTAAGGAGCTGAATACGAAAGGAGAGAGATGTAAATGAAACCCTAAATGTACAGTGTTCAGTTTTCATTTAATAGAAAACCGTGAGCTGTATTCACTGATGCAGACTCTGGGAGAAGGAACTTACTTAGTCTAATCACCTTTTATGTAGGAAAAAAGGAGTTTATATTACTTACTTAAGCCATGCAGTTAAATAGTGGCAAAGACAGAATTAGAACCAAAGGATCTAATTCTAATCTAGGGTTCATTACGTACTTATGTTACAAATATGACTTGATAATTTATTTGTAACAATTCAGGATTGTCTAGGTTTGACTCTTAATTCTAACCATTTACTTACTGATTTTAGATAATTTAGCTTCTCTTAGCCTCAGTTTCCTCATCTGTAAAATGGGGATAATTACAGCATCTACTACACAGAATTGTAAGGGCAGAGATAATGAATGTGAAATTTTTAGCACAGGGCCTGGCACGTAGTAAACATTTACTGAGAGTACATTATTATTTTTTTGGCATTTCAGTTTCTTTTTACAGTGGTACAATAACTTTTATAGTGACTGGAAATCTGTAACAATAGAATTGATGTTGCAAAGGATTAGAATTCTGATGTCAAATGCAGAGGTCATTAATTAATGAGTACATCTTTATATGAAGTTACACTCCCATTAGACTAATTTGTAGGTCTTAATGTACCCTCACTTAATATAATGTATGTGTTGCTTATGTGTACTTCTAAGAAAATACTATTATTTTCACTGAATTTTATACTAGTAGAAACATTACAGTTTACGCAACCAGAAAGTTGTGTTCAGAAAGGCCAACATGGATGGACGCACAGAACACGACTCTCAGGCTGTGTTCCGGACCAGCCGTGTTGCAGAATGCCAACGGAGAGCCAGACTTTCTGGAAAGAGGCAGCTGCCACCGAACGCCGACTTGGACTGTGCAGCTTTCCATCCAGCTTATCTAGTGAATGTTATTAAGCCTCAATCACAAGCTGGTCTTTCATTTTTATTAAAGTGTTTTTTTCATTACAAAGCCAATATTTCACGGAACCCGACTTTTAGAAAGGTTGTTCTGATAACAATCAGTGTTTGTAACACTTTCTTATTGGAAAGTGTTACCAATGTTCTTTATTTCTAGGAATATCAAATCAGGACATTTGAGCATACACATTATTTTACCTCCTACAGAAATACAGCAAAACTGAGAATAAGAAACTTACTTGTGCATCCGTGTTGATTCTATATAGGTCTTCTTTGGCACCAAATGTCCTCTTACAATTGTCTAACCACTAAAGAAATAAATAACAGTACATTTTATTTTATTTTTTAAAAGAGTTTATTTATTTAATTTTAGAGAGGGGAAGGGAAAGAGAAACAGAGGGAGAGAAACATCAATGTGTGGTTGCCTTTCACAATCCCCCTCACTGGGGACCTGGCCTGCAACCCAGGCATGTGCCCTGACTGGGAATCGAACTGGCAGTCTTTTGGTTCGCAGGCCCACACTCAGTCCACTGAGCTATGCCAGCCAGGGCGGAATAATAACAGTACATTTTAATACAGTAATTGAACAGTGACTTTGGTAATATAACAGCCTATATGTATAAAACAAACTTAAAAGTTAACTTGAACTTCTAGGAATGGTCGCAGACACAGACTTTCATCTCCATTAGAGACTCACTGTTTCTAGGCAACAAACCAAAGCAAGAGATACTATCGGTTTATCTAGATTTACACGCTCCTGAACGCTTACCAAGAGAAATGCAAAAAAGGGTCTTCTACTCCAGGGACTTGTGGTGCTCCACTCCAGTAAAGAATATTCTGCATTTTGCAGGTTTTATTGAAAACCTTCACAATCTACACCTGACCTTTGTCTAACATACGATCGGGAAATGAAAGATGTGATTCCCCTCAGGTCAATTTAATAAAGGCTGCTTAGAATTAACCAGGTCCTTTTGCTTATCAGGAGTGTAATTTCCAGAAGACTGGTGTCAGTTTTAATTAGTGAAACAGAAAACAAAACCCATTTTAAATCTTATTTTTATTTTTTCTTCCTTTTTTGGACAGGGATGAATGACAAACATGTTATCTCCAAAGAATATTGGATATGGAAGCCGCATGCTGTTTTTCTTTATCCAGGGGTTATTCCTAAGGCTGGCTCTTTATTTAAGGTGCCTTTTCTTTGGTCAAATGAAAAGAAAATAATAGCACTGTGGTTTAATAGGAAAAGACACTGAAGCCATAGAATGTCCAAGCTCAAGTGAAAGCTAAGAGCCTTCAAGTTAAATTCCTAGGTTTTGACAGTTTGATATTATTGATACAGTATTATCAGTTCTTTTGACATTTCAGTTCCTTTTTATTAGGTGTGATAGATTAAACACAATACATAAGAAATACATAATACATATACATAAGAAATCATTAGAACATTTTTCATTGGGACTTTTGAGAAAACAGTACTAAGCTACATTAAGTTTACCCTTTGAAAATATTCCAGTGCTGCCCTGGCTGGAATGGCTCAGTGGATTGAGTGCTGGCCTGGGAACCAAAGTGTCGCTGGTTCAATTCCCAGTCGGGGCACATGCCTGGGTTGCAGGCCAGGTCCCTGGTGGGGGGTGCTCAAGAGGCAGCTGCATATTGATGTTTTCTCCCTCTCTTTCTCCCTCCCTTCCCCTCTCTAAAAAATATTTAAAAATCTTAAAAAATATGTCAGTGCTATACATTTAAAATTCTCAATTGCAGCTTAACATTCTACATGCAGAGAATTAAAACGAGACCTCTCAGTTATTTCAAACAGTCTCTTTGACCTCATGGCCCTTTTATCCCGGCCCCCAGACTACACCAGCCCTTGGCTCTTGGCTTGACAGCGTCTCCAACACCAGCAGGTTGAGCTTTCCTGGTGAGACACAGCTGCTGGCAGCCGTTGTCAAAAGCTATCCAGAAGACTTCCTTCTAACAGCACCACGCAGTCAACATCTGTCATGGAATTTGTGCATAGTCTTTATTCTCACAAAACGTTAAAGTGCTTGTACACTTTATCATCATCACTATTCTAGCTCAATTTGTCCCCATAAACTAATACATTTGGAAATAATTTCAATCAATTATTTAATGGCCTGTTCTTACTAAATATTTTGTATATTGTGTGCCTAGTGATATGGCATTTTCGGGGGTACTTACTGAACTTAATTGTTTGATTTTCACTGTGTTAACAGCCAAGCCCCAACCCTCTAGTTCCACGGGCTGCGCACTACCCTGGAAAGTGCAGGCCCACACCATTCCAGCCGGAGTCTGCAGGACGCTGTGGACAGTCTAGATTTACTTGTAGGTATCTGATGTTTTCTTATTATAAATGGTGTATATTGCAGTAAAACCAACCACCCCAAAACTTAATGCTTGAAACAGCAAGACAAATCTAATGTTGGACGGGAGTTTCCTCTGGCTTTGCCTAGGGTCACTCAGGGCTAACGGTCATGTGATGGCTTGGCTGGGGCTGGAAGTTCGACGTTGGCCTCACTCCATGCCTGGCATGTGGCCTGTGGCAGCTGGGATGTCTCCCTGCTCCTACACATGACCCCACATCCTCCAGTAGACCAGTGCTCAAATAGTTTTTCAGAATTTATCCCAATTTACACTCTGACAAGCATGATGGCAAGAGCAGAAGCTGCAAAAAAACCCCTCTTGAGTGTTAGCCTCAGCACTGCACAGCAACATTTCTAAATTTGACTGGTCAGAACAAGTCACAAGGCCACTCCAGACTCCATCTCCTTAGGAAGGAGCAGCAGAGGGGTGTAGACACAGAGCTGCAGGCTTCACCAGGGTTATTACTGTAACAATCTGCCACAGCTTCTACGGTAGGCAAACATTTCCGAAGAAACAAAAGTCACTAACCATATTGGAAAAGAATGATAATGTGGAATTAATTAAAATAAAAAACTTCTGTCCTGGCTGGTGTGGTTCAGTGGCTTGAGTGCTGGCCAGAGAACCAAGTGGTCGCTGGTTCGATTCCCAGTCAGGGCACATGCCTGGGATGGGGGCCAGGTCACCACTGGAGGGCACGTGAGAGACAACCACACATTGATGTTTCTTTCCTCCTCTTTCTCCCTCCCTTCCTCTCTCTAAAACCAAATAAATAAAATCTTAAAAAAAAATAAACTTCTGTTTATTGAAAGATGCTATGAAGACAGTGAAACTGCTAGCCACAGAGAGTACTGTAATACATATGCCCAATAAAAGGCTTGGGTTTAAAATAAGGAACTACAAATCAATAAGAAAACCACAAATAACCCATTTTCAAAAACGGACAAGGAACTTGAAGGCACAATTCATAAAATATCTATATGAAAAGGTGCTCATATAGTCATCAGGGGAAATGCAAAATAGGATCACACACCTACCATAACTAGTAAGTTTTTAAAAGTGAGCAATACCAAGTGGAGGCAAAGATATGAAGCAACAGTAACTCCTGTACACACTTCTGAAGAGGCTGTAAATGGATACAACCTCTTTTAGAAGAGTGCTTGGCAGAATCTACCAAAGTTGAACACATGTATATCCCATGGCCCAGCAATGTCACCCCTATGTCCTCAACAGGTGCGAGAACCTCATGCGTGAAGGGCAAGACCTGGTCATCTTACGAACAGCACTAGTGCTTGTAAGTAACCAGATCCTGCTCCTTTCTTTCCTGGTGTTGGAAGCTCTTTCCCCTTCTCCAATCTGTCACTATTCTTTTAGTCCAAATAGTAAGATCCCTTACTTTTATAAGGAGAGAAAGACTTACTATAATTATTTTCTCATGTCATGTTTCCTCTCTAAAATAATCCCCCAATCTAAAATTACCATCTGTCAAGACCTAAGGTCATTTCTCTATTCCATGAAGTTCCCTATTAGCCCAAGTGACCTTTCTTTGGAAATCACAGTGTGGCCTCCGTTTTCTGTTAGCTCTGTACAATTCTGGGAAGTCTTTCATTGCCGGTCCTTTTATTTATGGCTATAATTTAAGTGACAACTTTACTTTTGTCACAAATTATTCATATATAGTATTTGTGCCCCACATTCTTACCTGGACTATTAGAGGAATAAGAACCAGGTTTTTAGTTCATTTTTTTCATAGGTCTTTAAAGGTGAGAATACTTAATACTTATTAATGAAAGACCCATCTATTCGAGAAAAAAAAAGTCTACTATATACAGTTGTATGAAAAGAAAAAGCATTTTTTTCTTTTAAGTTTCTTTCTGCCCCTGCTAATTGAATGTGACTCTCAGGGAAAAGACCCACTGTGCGTTGCGGTGCCAGACTAGAGTGGAAGAAATATTCCCGAGGTAATATGCATAATCTGCTACATGCTCATTTCTGCCTGTGCCTGCCCACGCGCACACCCCCCTCACAGGACAAAGACCACACCTCTGTCACAGGCGGCAGGTTCTCTAGATCACAATACCATAGCGTGTTCTCAGAGAAACACTTTTATGTCTCCGCTTGCCATGTGGACAGCAACTGCATAGTCTCCACACAAAAGCTTCTTATAAAGCTATCGTTTTCCATTGTGCTCTGAGCCAGTTTCTAAAAGCCAGAGACAGACATTCGTTCTTCTCAGTAAAACCCAGAGGCAAGTGCTCAGAGGTCCTCTCTTCTACTTCAGCTGTGCGGCTGCCAGCCTAGCACTTCCAGCGTCAAAGCAAACTACTCTTCGGGTCCTCTGCCCACGCTTTAACTGGACTGTCTGTTTAATGGGTGTTGAGTTGTATGATTTCTTTATATTTTTTGGGTATTAACCTCTTGTTGGAGCTATTGTTTGCAAACATTTTCTCCCATTCTGTTGGTTGCCCTTTAATTTTGTTAGCAGTCGCCTTTGCTGTGTAGAAGCTTTTAGCTGGATATAGTCCCACTCACTTCTCCCAAGAAGACATACAAATGGCCAACAGAATATGAAAAGATGCTGAACTTCACTAGTTATTACGGAACTGCAAATGAAAACTGCAGTGAGACGACTCTCACATCAACCAGTCAGAACGGCTACTATCAACAAGACGGGAACAAGCGTTGGAGAGGCTGCGGAGGAAAGGACCCGCGTTCACTGCTGGTGGCAGTGCAAACAGGCACAGCCACTACGGAAACAGGAGGACGGTTCCTCAAGAAGTTGAGAACAGAGTTACCATGTGACCCAGCACTTCCTTTCCTGGGTATTTACTCCCAACATTTGAAAAATATATGCACCCCCATGTTCATCGCAGCATTATTCCTGGCGGTCAAGACATGGAAACCACCAAAGTGACTTCTGACAGAGGACTGGAAAAAGATGGGGTACGTGCACACAATGGAACGCTGCTCAGCCATAAGAAAGGATGCAACGCTGCCCTTTGTGCCAGCGTGGGTGGGTCCTGAGAACATCATGCTAAGC
>PVKM010015651.1:0-27616 GCA_004027735.1 Carollia perspicillata
GATTTTTAAAGAAGTAGCTTGTCTTTGCTGCTCAGAAATGACTACATTCATGTTTTCCTCAATAACTTGTCTAGTGTAAGATAGCCACAACAAGCAAGTCCTTCACCTAATTTCCAGGCAAGGAACGACGGTGCTTGCCCTAAAAACCTTGAGCTTCACTGTTCTCTCTATATCAATCTTTTACATTCAGTAACGACAACAACAACAACACAAAACCCAAAGAGTTAAAACTGCCTTTATGTAAACTGGCATGGTTAAGTGCATTGCCACTGCTCATTGATAAACCTATAAAGGTAAGTGATGACTGTGGCCTTGCCTTTGTCTAAACCTAGAAAGCCATGTTACCACAGTGTTGAAGGTAGAGGGTCAGGATTCACAAGGCATGGCTGAATGCTGAGCTAAGAATCTAAACACAGCCTTCAGTTAGCAGCAAGTTGAAACATCAGAACTAGAAAGAATAGGGATCAAGGTAAGAGGGGTGAACTTTGACACCAACTGTGTTCACATAGTCCTTGAAGGGTCCATCTCTTTAGAAGCATCTGACCCATGACTGCCAGATACACAGTCGGCCTGCCTGCCTGCCTTTCTTTCTTCCTTCTTGCCTTTCTTCCACATATTTCTTCTTCCACATATATTGTCATGTGTTCTGGGCTACCAGGACTATGAAGACACACCGACTCTAGGCTCTTCACCCTAGAGCACAGGCAGCAAACACAAGGCCCATGGGCCGAATCCAGCCCTCCACCTTGTTTTATCCAGCCCTGCACCTTGTTTCTACCCAGCGGCAGCACCGAGCTCTCACTTAACTGTTAAGGACTAGTTCCATTTATACAGTCTTAAAATCATATTCAGCCCTTTGAAGGCAACCACGAGGCTGAAGTGGCCCCTGGTGAAAATGAGTTCGACACCCCTGGCCTAGAGGACTCCTTAATTCACTTAGACTATATTTTTCAAACTTTAATGTGCATAAGCATCATTGGAGGATCTTTTTCAAAGTGCAGAGACAAGCATCTAGCATGGATCTTTCGAACCTGTGGTGGGTGGCGTCTGAAAATTCCATAATATGGGTTATATCCTCAGCTCCAGTTTTACACTTTATTCTTAGGTAATCCAAAGGAAAAAAGAGAATAGGTTATCCCCATTACCAAGAAAATGTCACAGAATACAGATGACCCAGGAATATGAATTTGTATTATCCTGATAAGCAACGAAGAAATCATTAGTAAAAAGAACACAAGGATTATAAAGTCGCAGCAAAAGGTTAGGGATTTTTAAATAAACAAAAATACCTTGAACTGGATTGAGGCTTTAGTAAGTTTTAATAATGAGCAGCATTTTCCCAGATGTCTTGACCATTCCTTTTATGCACAACATAAAGTGCAGAGGATCATAGGACAATACTATGTGGTGATAAACTTGTTTGATTACACTTCTCAGGTGCTGCTGGGCCTAATTATCTTGGTGCTAAAATACCTTCTAATTGGGTGTGAAACACACATCAGAGTTAATTACACTGTACACCACTATTTGGGCTTGAAATAATTAGGACTGTTTTCATTTCTCAACTGGCCTAGAAAAAAAGTACATGTATTTCAAGTTTCAGTCCTTGGAGATTTCTTTGAAACTCATGAGAGCAGCTAGATAGGAATTTATGCAAATTTCTAACCCTAGAATCTTACTGAGACCATTAGTGTCTTATAACCCAGATACTTTGATCTACAGAAGTATAACTATCTGTACCTTATGAGGAGTTTGTGCCCTTAGAAATTTGAAATATCAGAACATTTTGGAAAGTTCTGCTATATTGAAATATTGTGGCCTGGCTGGCATGGCTCAGTGGGCTGAGTGCCAGCCTGTGAATCAAAGCATCACTGGTTTGATTCCCAGTCAGGGCACAAGCCTGGGTTGCAGGCCAGGTCCCAAGTTGAGAGTGTGCAAGAGGGAACCACACATCGATGTTTCTCTCGTTCTCTTTTTCCCTTCCTTCCCCTCTCTCTAAAAATAAATTAATATAGTCTTTAAAGAAAGCAATAGTGTATTGTATTATATTAGTCACCTAAAAGTATACCAACCTGGGGGGCTCATCTTCACAACAAATATTGAATTAACAAGGCCAACTGACTTACAGGATGTGGATTATATAATACATGAACAGCACTGAGAAAGTGACAAGATTAAAACCTAAATGATATCCAAATCTAAAAAGAAAATCTAGAAATATATCAGAGTTGGAATTTAATCTCTTACAAGATCTAGCAACCCACACTCAGAGCAAAAAATAAAAGACATGTTCTTGACTACATTTTTCTGTGTTATTTAATCTAAAGTGCAAATATATACATATACATATGTGTGTATATATATTTAGCAATTAGCCAATTAAATATTAACATGGGTGTTAATCTTCTTAAAAGGCAAATAGATAAAGAAAGATGATAATGAGTTACAGTGTCAGCAGCTTGCTTCCCAAAGCCTCTTGATCCATTGTCCGAGGAGACTGTGGACACGCTGACCCTTCCCCTGTTGGATTAACTCCTGACCTTGGTGAACAGACTTATGCTATCTGCCAGGTTTTCTCCTGATGCAACTGTTTCTGTGGTCACTAGCTGACTCGTCCATCCTGACGCTGGTTGCTTCCACTACATTTTACCCGACCAGCTTCACACTGCAGCTGTCTTCCTGTCTTACTCTATCAATAGTTCTTATTCCTTTGAACCTATACTTTCTGCTCTTACTCATCCCATACACGGCAATTCTTAGAAATTAAATGTTAAATCATGATAACTCATCCCAGAACATGGTACACTCCACAGCTGCTATAAAATAAAGATCAAAAGCTATCTTAGAGCCTTCTACCTGATAAATCATTTCAGAGGTCAGGATTTTTGATAAGGATTTCTTGAACTTATCTTCTCTCCCCAGAATAATTTGATTCATCTTAAATCTTTGAGTTACACATTTTTTCACCCACCAACATTGAAGCCTGATTTTCAGCAACTTTTCCGTATCATTCTAATGAACCACTGCGCTGACCTGAGCCAAAAGTTATCTGAAAGTCACCGAGTTACAAATTTTCAAATTTTCATTTGTCTTTTGCACCACTGTCATTTTGGGGACAGAAAGTATTTACAAAAGACACAGCATGTTTGATAAATAGATTCTTGATTTAATAGTTGTAAAATATAAACCATTAGCAAGAATTAATGTACCTGTACTTTGCCCAGTTTACAGGTAAAGATTAAAGCCTTTGGAATACTTGATGACTTTTTACTTGTTATTCTTGAAAATTCAATCCGTATCCAAGTGAAATTTGGATTTATTCTGGCTCTTTTAAGAAAATAAATGAAGACTAAAGGAGAACCTTGTCTCATGCTCTATTTAATCATAAAAGCCAGATAATTATATTTTTATGAGGAGAGGAATGACTCCCACTGCTTAAATTTGTTTTAACCTAGTTAATTTACCAAAAGCAGAATATAATTTGTAATCACAAGTGAAGTCACTTTTCCATGGTAAAATTATTTATTTTCATTTCATTTTACATTGTGTTAAAACTTTATAATTTCTAAGATCAGGTTCAATCATGTAACAATTTATACACTTTTAAAAGTCAATGTAAGTATTTAATGACTTACAATTTATTTTTCTATTAATTTTACCAGAAATTCAATTAATTTATATAATTTATTCAACAAGCATTTAAAGAACATCTCCAACATACCAGGTATTAGTGACACAAAAAGCCAAGGAAACCCAAGATTGAGCCATGAGAATTTCTCTGTGGGATGAAACAAGAATTAATTGAATAGACCGGACTGGTGTGGCTCAGTGGATTGAACGCCAGCTGGCGAACCAAAGGGTCAACAGTTGGATTCCCAGTCAGGGCACATGTCTGGGTTGCTGGCCAGGTCCCCAGTAGGGGGCGCACAAGAGACCTCCACACACTGATGTTTTTCTCCCCCTCTTTCTCCCTCCCTTCCTCTCTCTCTAAAAAATAAATAAATAAAACCTTAAAACATAATTATTGAATAATCACATTAACATATTATGACATATTATGAAAGGCAGGAACACTAGATTTAGTCTGGAGATCAGGAGATTCTTTTAATTAACTGGCTTTAGAATGAGAACTGAAAAAGAGAACTATTTAACCCAATTAAGAGAAAGTCTTCCTTTATCGGCAGAGAGAGTACGTCTAAGATCCCATAGTAGAAAGAAGCATGCCACACTGAGGCACTCTGGGAAAGGTAGAGTAGCTGGAGTAAAGAAGGTAAGAGAGGCCCAGTTCACATTGTGTTGATCCCGTTCTCCCCAGCCTCTGTTCTGCCCACTGCACTCCTTTCTCACTTCCCAGTGAGGGAGCTGGTTCTGAAAAGACAGGTACCCAGTCTCCTGTGGGTGTAAGGCTTGCACAGTTATCTGGCAGATTCCAGCATGAAAACCGCTATTTATCCCCACAAGTGCCCTGTCCTCAGCTGACTCACTTTCTCAGTGTCTGCGGGGCCCTTGACTAACCCAGAATGCAGCTGTCAGCACAAGATTTTACAAGGGCTCCTGTTTTGCAAAGAGAACTGAGTGAAAATCTGGGGGCCAAAAGGGATCCGATTGTCCCAAATTCTGTGCTCAAGCAGACTGTGTGGCAGCTGGCCTCTGATGGGTTCTCAGAATCTAAACGTAACTTAAAAATGAGACAAGCATCTATCTAGATAAATTGTAAAAGTTCTCATTCCAAATGCTCTCCACAGGGGCTGCACCAATGTGCATTTCCACCAACGGTGCGTGAAGGTTCCTTTTTCTCCACATCTGGGCCAGCACTTGTTTGTTGATTTATTGTTTAGAGCCATTCTGACAGGTGTGAAGTGATATCTCATTGTGGTTTTAATATGCATCTTTCTGATGATTCATAACATTGAGTGATTTTCGTATGTCTACTGGCCAAATGTATGTCCTCTTTGGAGAAGTGTCTGTTTAGGTCCTTTGCCCATTTTTTAATTGGGTTGTCAGTATGGAGTTTCCCCCTAAAAAATTAAAAATGAAACTGTCTTATGACCCTGTGATTCCACTTCTGGGAATATATCTGAAGAAACTTGAAATGCTAATTCAAAAGAACATATGCCCCCCTATGTTCATTGAAGAAATATTTACAATAGCCAAGTTCTGGAAACAGAGTAAGTGCCCATCAGTAGATAAGTGGATAAAAAAACTGTGGTACATTTACATAATAGAATACTACAGAGCTATAAAAAAACTTACCTTTTGTTAAGTGAAATAAGCCCATCAGAGAAAGACAAACACCATGTGATCTCACTTCCATTTGGAATCAAATAAACAAAATAAACTGATGAACAAAATGGAATCAGAGGCAGAGATACATGGAATAGAATGACAGCTGTCAGAGGGGAAGGGGGTTAGGGGACTAGATTAATGAAGGTGAAGGAATTTAGAGAAAAAAATCATATATATATGTGTGTATATGTATGTGTGTGTATACTGTGTTAATTAATGAAACTGTGTACATATACACACATATACATACACACATATATGTCACATAGACATACTAGACACAGACAACAGTGTGGTGATAGGCAGAGGAAAAGGGAGGTGGGGTTAGGTGGCGGTCAGGGTGGGCAAAGGGGGAAAAGAAGGATGAAAAGAGATTTTTCTTGGAGTGACGGGTACATGATGCAGTAGGCAGATGATGTTTTCTGAGTGGTACACTTGAAACCGTTATGGTTTTGCAAACCAAAGACACCCCAATAAGTTCAATTAAAAATTGCTTTGGCATGGCAAACGATCAGAGTTGGGATTTAAATTGTCTTTTTCTGTTTTTACTGTAGGGATGAATAGTAGGTTCCAGAAAACACATCCCTCCATGTTTTGGCAGAAACCTACAAGTCATAACCCTAGTAAGTGTGCAGCTGTAGAATATGAGTGTGGCAGAAGTGTGCCTCATATGGGAGGTAGAATAGTACGTCCTTTACAAAAACATAATCAGCATAACATTATGATAAAAACTAGATTGTAAGCCCCTCACAGGCCTAGGTCATATCTCATTGGCACAATAAACATCACAATTTAGAGAAAAGTAAATAAAAACAACCTTGAATAATTAAATGAGTGACTAGATATTTGGAGTGTGCTTTACACCCTAAACATTTCATTTGGATTCTACTCTAACATAAATAATGGACTTTGGGTGACAATGACATGTTGCTGTTAGTTCATCAGTCGCAACATATATACCCCTCTAGGTTGAGATGTGAGTAATGGGAGCGGCTGTACATATGTAGGGACAGGAAGTACATGGGAGAAATCTGTACCTTCTACTCAATTTGGCTGCGAACATAAAACTACTCTAAAAATATAGTAAAAATGTTTTAAATATTCAATCTGCTGAAATAATCTTGTGATGGAAACCATGAGGTTTTTTTTGTCGTAGTGTAGGTTTAAGTTTAGAATATCAGCAGCACGAGGCAGTTCATCTACCTCTAGCTCAGTGTATCTGCTAAACAAGTGCTGAGCAAGGGCTGTAGCTGGGCCATGTAGACCGTACTTCCTGTATTTTAAGCATCGTGTGAACTGCCTCTGTAGGCGCTTTCATTGACTTCACACGAGAAGTACATGACGTAGGTCCTACTTTTATTCTCAGATGACAGATGGGGAAAAAGTGAGGTTCAGAGAAGTTAGTTAAATTCCCCCAAACTGCACAGATAGCTTCTGTTGGAGAGAGAAAAACGATTCTTGCACACATCTGTGTAGTTAACTCTTAGGCTTGGGGTGGATAAATGAGAAGATTAGAAGAAAGAATTCCTTCCTACCCAAATATGCTTTGCTTTCCTGGAAAAAAGGAATGTGAGTATAGCTTATGAAACTGAATTTGAAGATAATCAGAAATCATAATGTGAGATAGAATCATTAAATCATGAAGTAAGCTTTAATTCGGTGAAAAAAGATACACCCAGATGTACCCCTCAATTTTCTTGCTGCTTTTGAAGACCTGGGCGCACTCCTCCCCATGCTCAAGTGGGTAGAAATAGAATAATCTAAGCACAGGAAAACGTGTGAACAAAGGTACAGAAGTGTGGCCATGCACATTCAGGGCACAGAAAACTGTTGTTTAAGATAAATCTTCAACTAGCATCTTGAAAGCTTCCAATTCTGAGTTTTTGCTCTGATTAAAATTAGTCACAGGTAGCTATGAAAATCCCCTCATAATTTTCTGATTCTTGTGTGACTTGCCGTGATAGCATCAGGATAAGTGAAAGGTTTCTCAGTCTCCTCTAGGAGTTTGCAATAGAAGAACAGAAAGAACTGTTAAATCAGGTCAGTCTGGACCAAGAAAAGTAAATGTTTGACCGTCTACATCAGTTTACGGACTAACAAAATGTGGCATTTACAGAAAAACCTTGGAGAAAACATAAACCCATCAGAACCCAAACTATCTTCCCCACTTCCTAGGGCGTCTGGGCCAAGTTCCATATTTGATCAAATGAGGTTCATTCTGTAATTTCTGCTCTTGGGAGAATAGCCTAAGAAGTAGGGGTTGGGGGGAAACCAAAGAAATTCTTCTTCATCTTCTTTTCAACACCCAGAAATAAAAATTATTTAATCCCACCTGGGAGCCAAAGTCATTTTTAAAAATCAACATTAAAGACACCCCTTGTCTTCTGTGTACCTTCCAGGTGTCCACTTTCTCAAGGTAACAAAAAAGGTTCACAAGGATTCTTATCTCAAACTGATTAACAGATGCAAACAGAGTCAGGCCTATCTGGGCTACCACACGGCTGGTTTGACTAATTGCCCTGGTAGATCGTTCTCCTGCTGCCTGATGTTGTTATTGCACCCAGCGTAGCTGCGATAGCACATGTTTAACCCCTGACCTTCCAGCTGCCCGGACCACGTTGCTCTGAAACTAACCGTTCTCCATCATCGCTTCCTCCCCATGGCAGCCAGGGGAGGAGATCTGTTTCTAAGCAAATAACAAAGGCTCTGACCCCATCATGAGTCACCAGTCTGTCTACCCACTTCCACGATTCCCCTTTCATATATTTATTCAGCTTGTCAGAGTTCCTGGCAAAGAGAGCATGATATTGGAGGTAAATAGGATTCGTGCTTACTCCGGAAACAATTTCATAAATCTGAGATATCTTTAATGGCTCCCATAGGCATCTTATAAACCACTGCCTTCTGCGCTACCTCCTTTTAAAGCAAATTTGTATTTTTTAAAATTTTCTTTTTTCAATTACAGCTGACGTTTAATATTATTTGATGTTACTTTAAGGTATATACCACACCGGTTAGACAAGTATATAATTTGTGAAGTGATCCCCCTGATAATTCTAGTACCCACTGGCATGATGCATAGTAACTTTCTCTCTAACACAGATGATTGAATAGCAAAAGCCACAGAGGCACAAAAGACAAATACTTCGGGGGAATTCTTTATAATGTAAGGAAATACCTGACTATTCTGTGCCTCTAGCCATTGATTTAAATAACCGGAAGACAGGCTAAATACTATTACTAACAGCAGGAGTGAGAAGCAAATGTATTTCATCTAAGACAGGACATCTTTTTTATATTGCATACATTACACACCTTAATTCACAGGACTTGCACTGATCAAGCTGTAACCGGCACAGCCACTGCTTGGTGATCAGCGGCGGACAGTCCTGGCTGAGTTTCGCTGTGCGAAAATTTCACATTGCGCAACACTACAGAAACAGTGCCTGGGAATAACACGGTGACAAATGGTGGTTTTTAGGACTGTGCTAATTAATGAAAATTGTGTTGTTTTACAAACAGGCTGAAAATAGATGAAGAAAAAGAGAAACAACCATTATGAAGTATATTTGCATTTCTGTTCATTTTCTTTCACTACCTTAAACTTAGATAATACTAAAATATCCTAAGCTAAAGCACTGGGAAAAAAAGATCCATTTTGGTACACAATGCATTTCAGTTCTCACTAAACTGTTTTACCAACAAATCAAAGCATTATGGCTTACTTATAAAGTAGCTTTTATCTTTCCGACATTTCTGTACAGTCAGGTCTCTATACCCTTAATAACTTTCAACCCCATCCACCAAATCATGTTTATTTGGTGAAATTAATTTCTGAATGCATTATTTTCCAGCATTATTATCCTTCCCTCATAATAAATTCCTGATACTTTCCTCTGCCCATTAAGAAAGCAAGACTGCAGTGTTGCTGTATGGAGTGGATTGACAAGTCCTGGAAATGTCTGAGGAAAGGAAAAGATAAATAATCAATGTCATATATGTCTGTGGGTTTGCTTTGAAGGAGAGCAGGATACGGAGGAACCTCGTTAGATGATCTGGGTTTAGCCTCATTTAACTAAGTAAACTGCTAGCTTATTTTTCTGAATGTCAGCTTTCTCTTAAATGGACCTCACGAAGTCTTTCTAACCAACTTCTGCAGGTTAAATGATCCACAGTGCCCAGCACAGTGACTGGAATTGAAGGAGAGCAAATAATTGATTCATAGTTCCTTCCTGTCCTTTCTTATAAAACTGACCAAAGATTGCACTTTACTCCAATTTACCTTCAAGCCCTTTTAAGAAAAATTTAACTGAACTTACACAAGTTTTGGCAAGTTTTGATCCATAGGGATCAGCTTATCTTCTGAAAAGAAAGAAAACTAATGTTAACCATTAACAGGTATTGTTTCGTTGAAAGATACTAAGACATTTCTGGTGGATTTCTGAAAGCCATTACAAAAGGGGAATTCCTTTTGTTTATTAGAACCTTTGGGGGAAAATGCAAATTAACAGAATTGTGCCAGGAGGAAGCTCCGAGGCTAAGGATGTTACCAGGCAGGAATTAACAACTCCGGCTCTGAGGAGGGACAATTTTGGGCTTCTCCATTCAGCAGCCAGCCTCCGAGGAGCAATTAATGGTCATTTAAGACTTAGTTCCCTCATCTGGAAAATGGGGCAAGAATATTTGTTTCATAGAATGATTTACTAGTATTCAATGAGATGATGCAAATAAAATACTTAGCCTTGCAGAGAATACAGACATACAAATGCTGTTTTGAAATGTCTGTATCAATATGTAGTATCAATATTGATTAAGAATGTGAAATTATTCAGAAGTACTTGAGAGTACCTTAATTCTTTTTAGAGCGTTAGGTTTCTCTTACCCTCACACATTTCAGTCTCTTCATAGCCAGCCCTTAAATATTAGTTCAAGCCAATGAAAATGTCTTTGTCGATTTCTCCTTATGAGTTTTTTATCTACTTCTTCAACCAAGTGGCACCCATTCAAGTGAATGTCACTGTAGCATCCCATGTTAGGATGAGATCCAGAATGCTGGATTAGCCAGAAAATACTCCTTTCATGTTTTCAAGATTTATGTTCCCAAGGCCTAAAATTAATTACATCTCTTAACATTTGGATCCAATAATGCAGAACATCGCACAAATAATTTACCAGATTTTTAATGAATCTAAATAAGTTTGATAAATATGGGAAACACCAAACCAAGAATTTTTCTAAACTTAGTGTGGGTCTATCTGTCTGCTATCTACTCATCTATCTAATTTGCTGTAGCATTTTAAAATAATAAGTTTATAGCCAAAAGTTTGTTATTTGTAGTATCCAGTTTCCTTTGCAATAAAAGAAAGTTAACTATTTAGCTCTGTGATGCATTCACTAAATGATACTCGTTACCTTGCCAATTTCTATACAAATACATTGTGGAAAAATAACTGTTATATGTACTAACAACCAATGGACACCACATTGCCCAAGGACAACTTTAGTGTTGGGTTCAAGGATTTAACATCCAGTAATAATATTTTTAAACTGTAGCTCTCTATTTAATAAAGGTAAGTAATTGGATTTTCTTCTGCCTGAAAAAAAAATGGGTGTCAGATAAATGCTATAAATCTGAAACCAGAAAAGTAAAAAAGAAATAGTAATTTATATTCCACAATGAAGTGTTTCACAATTTTTGTTTAACAAAACGTATTTTACCCTGCTTACTCCTTGATCTATGGGACCCCACTGATTACAACACTATAAATTATATGAAGAGCTCTGCAGAAAATCATAAAAGGGCAGCGAGGGGGCCTTATATCATGATCCCTGAGACTCAACCAGGACTTTGATATTTAGTTTAAACACAACCATATATTTTTATTAATAATAAATAGAGCCACTTGTTTCAATTTCATAAGCCCAATGCAGCAAACCTGGTGAGATTTCTATTACCCATGACCTGGATATTAATCCTTTGATTTAAAAAAAAAAAAAGGTCTCCATTTCTCAAATCTTGACGTAATGCTGAAACAAGGAGAAAGAACTTTCCCAGCTATTTTGGCACATTGAACTGGGAAATAAGAGTGACCATTCTTTGTTCATGAGAAGAGCTATTAAAAATGCTTTTGGTACAGGAAATACTTTTTTACTCCCCAGATATTAGAGGATATCTTCAGGAAACTCAGCAGATTAATTGCATGAGCCCTGGCTCAACTTTATTTAGAAGTCAAACATACGCTTTAACACTTCTCCAAAAATATAAAATCCCTCTTTCAATAGTTCATGATGTTGATATTTCTTATTTGAGTATTTTTTCTGTTGGCACAGATCCTGATAGAATGGAGATTTTTTTTTCTTTTAGAAAAAATACTTCATTTTTCAGTTGTGAGCCAAAAAAAAAAAGATAAGAGGAGAAGATTGTTTCAATTTGCCTAGATTTTTAACATAAAACAGTAAGATTAAAACAATAATGTATTATTCAAATTCACAAAGTGATAGATAGACCTCAGCACAGAAGTTTTTAAAATTTTAATTTGTGCTGGCTTAATGGCTTTGTACAAGTTGATTTTCCATGGATCTCTGAATAAGAAAACCCTGCATTGCTTGTTGGGTGGAGAATATTGTGCCTTTTGGTAGAATTTCCACAAAAGTCCAGAATGTCTCCTGTCTTCTCTAAAAGATCATCTATAACGCATATTGCCTTACACTTCCAGTGGAAAAGTTACAACTTACATGCATTTTGCGAAAATTCAAGTCCCTTCCCTTTGGTTAAGACTTAAAATGATCACATGACAAAAGTACATATTTCACAATTACTACTCTAAGCCCAGGGCTAACCGCTGGAGAGAGCGTGGTCGGGGTCAAGGGGAAGGCAATGGAAATCGAAGATCTCAACACCGCTTTTAGGAAGCATATTTTCCAACTGAGAAACTAGAAGTGATGGTAAGTAAATAAAAACCCATTTCTGAAGGCACATTTCAAGTGCAGATTTAGGCTATAAGTGAGAACAAAGAGGATGCAAAGTAGAGAAAGAATTGAGTTTGCAAGACAGGGAAGTCTCCTGGAAGAAGTTAGGCTGGGAGAGCTAAAAGAAGTTGTGGCAGGAGTTGAACGGCTCCAAGGAGCTGAAGGGGGAGGCATGGTGATCCGGGAAGTAGGTGTAGACGCTGCGAACACCGAGGCCAGGTCGTTCTCTGTCTACCGGAGCTCTCTGTTTTCCCACCTATGTCCGATGCTCCCGATAGAATTCAGAAAATACCTGAAAAAAAAAAGGTGTAAATGTAGATGTGTGCTTATACATGTAAATTCTGCAGACCCTCACCTTGAGTACAGAAGTCAAAAATACATATTTCAGAATTGCTTTTGGTCTTTCTCCTAGGTGAAGAACAATCCCATGATATCAATTCCCCTGAACCTCAGTTTCCTCATCTGTAAAAGGGAGATAGTGATAGTGGAATTGTAAGGGTTAATTTATTGAATGCACAGGAAGTATTGAGTTGAGTGCCTGGCACCCAAAAAACACTCAATGCATGCCCATTGCTAGTATTATAATTATGGAGTTGATTTCTAAGCACAGAGATACCTTGGGCGGCCTAGATGATGATTTCAGAATTTTACCTGCAACATTCTGCACCATGGATGGAGTGAATGCAACGGAGGAAGGAAGGATTTCCTCACAGAAAGAGGGTGTGTTAACTTAGCCATGGTTTGTATAATTTGGGGTGTGATATTTGGGGGCTAAAATTCCACATTTCACGCCCTACCCACCTTCTCCTTGCATTACAATGACAGTACTAAGTTATTGCAAGAGCACAGACCCTATGTCGGGCCCTGGATGGGTGGCTCCATTCTGTGACATAGTGTGAGAGCCTGCTCGAAGATCCCTCAAAACCCATTCAAAGAACAGAAGCAAGGCATAAACACAAACCACTTTACCAGCTAACATCGTTTGCTTTCTAACAAAGAATGAATGTAGTATAAAAATGAAAATCTTGGTGTGTGAGAATGTACCTTACCACTCCTCATTTTAGCCTCTGTTTTCTTTTAAATTGGAAACTTCCAAATTTTCACTGATGCATTTTTAAGGGCATTCACCTCAGATTTTGAGGTGCAATGGCAGTGTTTTCAATGCACTAGCCATGCAAATAATAAGGACATCTCCTTCAATGTTTAAACCTCCTGGGGTCTGGGACTCTCTATCTAGTGCTCAAACCTTTGCTCAGCTCCCTGGGCTCTTTGTAAGCACCAGCCCAAGAAGAGAAACATGAAAGGTAGCACCTCAGACAAAATGCCTTCGGTATGTTTATCTTCATGGGTAATTTGTAACAAATCTGGAATACCCGTTTTCTGCCAAATGAAACATTGCAAAAGATGATTTTTTTAAAGAACAGATCCTAATAAAGAGACTATAAAGAGGCTCTACTAGTTGAAAGAAATTATCTGTAGCCCTCTGGGTTTTATAATTCCTGAAAGGCCAGGTGCTCTTCCCCCAAGAAAGCTGGCTGGTACAGGGGAAATGGCAACCCACTGAGAAAATCAAGAAAGAGGACATTTTCAAAGCATTCAGCCAGGTTCTAGCTGTAAGCTTGCCCTTTAGCCTGGCCAGGTTGTTTAGATAGCAACTCTACATTCCTCTAAAAGGAAAAACAACAAATTTGGAACGTGAGGGTCCCTGCTCTACAGAATGTGAACTTGCTTTTAAGTAGAAAGGGTAAGAATGGATTGGGTGGTTCTCTTATTTTTTTAAACCAAGAAAGTTGATTTTTCAAAAACCCACATCCATGATGGAAAAGAGAACTCAGGGAAGCAAGGGTGGGTTCTGACAAAAGACTGGAGCGCAAAGGAGAATTTTTAATGACACCTTTAGGGCCAAATCTTTTTTTTTACTCGCTAATTAAATGAATCAAAAATGTCATTGTGTATTTTCACCTGAGTCAGCAGAGATGAAAATGGCCATTCTCTAAATCCTGCCGCTGTTTCAACCTAGAGGGCAGGGACTTTGGTTCTGTTGTGAATGGACAAGACGTACAGTAGTGATTCCTAAGCATAGGTCCACGATCTGCTTGCGATCCGTGGCTGCATGTTAAGCTACCCGTGACAAAATGAGGAAAATGAACACAGTGTTCAGAAAGCCAAGTGTACATAATTTAATACACTATCATCATGTATTTGCTACCTTTTGTGATATAAAAATGTCTCATCTTTAGGGAATGTTGGTGATGGTAAATGATAGTTGCTTTCTCTCCTAATGTCATTAATGTATACAATTTGCATTGTGTTTGAATATTGGCACTACATTTAATCTTCAAATCTAATTTTTTCTTATTTAAAAATCTCAAGTGTCAAGAACCTTCCAGTATATAATTGAGACATCTGATTTACTATCATTTAGAATGGCTTAATTCACCAGGAAATCCATTTTGCTTTACCTGCCTTTGGGGTGAAACTGTAGCAGGTACATTTAGATAATACTGTCTGTCCATCATGTGTCTGGGGAGGCAGAAATCATTATCTGAGCCCGAGCAAGCCTAGAATCATGCAGTGACACTGTGACCTTCTGTGGCTTTGAAAATTTAAGGTGCTCCCGATGACCACTGAATGCAAAGACGATTTTCTTCTGAGATCTCCTTCCCTCCAGGGAAGATTTGCAGATGCCCTTTCCTGAAGAGGCTCTCAGAACTGTTATTCTTCCAGCTTTAAAAAAATACTAGCAGGGGCAGATAGTGACCCGGGAACCCAGAAGAGACGAGAGCCAGCTTTAACACAGAGCTGAAAAGTGCTCCAGGGAACTCACGCTCAGTGAACAGATGCCTCCTCAGCCTGACACCCAGAGACTGGGAAGGCCGGTAAAAGGGCCGTAGATTGGAAATAGAATGTCAGGGGCTGACAGGTGGAAAATCTGATTGTCTGGTATTCCTGTCATCGTTTATAATAACGTGAAAATGATGAAAGCCTGGAAAAACCAATGTCTAGGTATTGTGGTTATAAGCCAATGTAGGGAGTGGAATGCTAGAAATCGGCAGATTCAAAGCATCATTTTTCATCTGGCCAAGTAGTAAAATGAGGAAACATGTCTAGTGCTTACCCCGGGTGTGTGGCTTCTAGCTTGTGGACTTTCCTGTCAGGACTGGGGATAAGACAGCACAATTTAGCACTTGATGGTTTCAAGTCCCAAGAAGGGCCCAGAGGAGAGTCCAGCAACTGGGTTAGGGCCAGGCAGCATCTGGTAGGAGTTAGGGTAGTGTCGTCCATTTATCATTACTCCCATCTCCAGTGATGGAGGACACCCTGGGTTCAGTGTCTCAGAGTCCTTGGAACAGCATAAATCTTTTGGCACCCACAGATAAGTGAGGATGTTTCCCTAGCTGTCTCACGACTGCGGACAGTTCCCAGAGACATACAGCTAATACAAATAATGTGCCTTATGGACAGCATAGTAGGAATTTTATGTCAAAGGTCATATGTAATTCTCTCTGCTATTCATCTAAAACACTATATTGAAAATACATCAGCTCCTGTGGTATGAGAAATGGCAAGACCTCCATTTATTTATATCCCATGCATTATGTTTTGATTTTCCTAATGATAAAGTAGAAACCAATGCTTTTGAATTACAGCGTTAATTGTCCCTAATATGATCCTGTAAAAGAAAATTATCCACATTCTGGGGATAAACCCATTTGTGAATTTAATAGTTTGGCTGATTTCTGATACTATTCACTCAAGCGTTTGACCTAGAAATCAGCTTGTGGCAGGGAAGGGGATTTCTCATCTGTCTGACACTAGGAGTTTCTGCATTGTATGACTGGCTTTGGCAGTAATGAAATGTTGGAAAATTCTAGATTCTTCTTCACTCATCAGGGATGCCACAGCCCTGTGCCCCTGCTGCCCTTTTAACCACAGATAAAGGTTTAAGCACAAAATCAGGGGAAAATATTAGACTAGGATGAAATATTCTGACTTAGCCCAGTTCCAGACTTCCTGATTTGTGCAGCCACCAGAGGTTGCTTGATGTCTATAGACCTGAGACTGTCCCCGTGGGGCACTGCAGTAAATATCCCCGAGCACCTCACAGCACTGAATTTCTGTAATGCTGTAAAGCCTCAGACCCTTTCACCGTTTTATCTTTTGTCCCTTGAAAAAAGGACAAGATACTCACTAAAGACACTTCCAGATATGAGATTCCACCCTGTCTGACATCTAATTCAACTAACTTATAATGAGCCTTCTATATGCAATTCACTTTCACTTATCTCCCTATAAGATATTATTATTTGAATTTTACAGGTTAATAAAAGCACTCATTCACAGTGAGGTTGGTTAGGGGAGCTGTACAAGGTCCTATATTCACATAGTAGCCGAGCGGGGATTCCAAGGCAGCCGGGAGTAATTTCAAACCCATAATGCAGTCTACCCCAGTAAAGCTACCTTAACCCTCATGGGAGTCATCAGAAGTCGATCTTTAGGCCTCTTTCTCCTTAAAAACTTCTGGGAGTCCCTGTGGCATACATCACTCAGATTAGTAGATCAGTTCTCTTGACCTTCAAAGTTCTGTGCTCAAACCAGATTTCCATTCGGAATTTTCCTGGATGGGAACAGTGTGGTTCCAAATTGTCTTAAAAGCTGAAAAACCAAGCAGGTAAGGAGGATGATATCCTGCGATGGTTGTTATGCCCAAAAAACTGAGTTTATGCTTGAAATTCTGGAGACGTTAGCATAAAAGTCAGTGTTGACTTTTTTTCTCAACCTTTATTCAAAACTTTCCAAGGCGTATATACTACTAAAACCCAAACACCTACCTTCTCTCTCCCTCAAGTTAACCTTCTCCTGGTATACATGGAGAAGGAATTTTTTCTTCCCAACCTCATGAACTATTGAACATGAATTATTTCTTCTTTATCTCGCCTCTCTCAGCATGGCTGAACGCTAACCTCCAGCAGAAAGCATCTCTCTGCATAAGTGCCAGTGGACAGGTAAAGGTGAGGCCACAACACCTGATGTGGTACCTTGCCAATGTATCCGGCCCCAGTGAATTGCTGTAAAAAGAAGAATGACTGTCCCCACAATCCAAGTGAGCTGTGGCCCCATAAATAATACTTTCTTGCCCAATGTTTAAAACCCTGATATGTAAACAATGAAGTCAGGAAAATGGCTATCAAAATAGCTGCTTTGCACCAATAAAAACAAAACTGGACTGAAAGATATGACTTAGATATGTGATCACAGTGAACCTTCTAACACTGAACTTCAGAATGAGCCATCTGCTCCCCATTGACAGCAGCACAGAAGGACCGCAGGCTCGCTCACATTGTCAGACGTGGAGCATGGGGACCGGCCCGAAGCATCCTCTCTGTGAGCAGGCTAGTTCTCCAGGAAGAAAGAGGGAGAGGGGCTACCCAGTGCTGATGGCTTTCCTTTCTCCAGCTTGCATTCTGACAACTCCAGCCCATCTCTGGGGGAAGACTGAGTGGGTCAAGAGGCTAGGAATGTTTAGGGAAAAGTTTTCCTTGTTAGAAACCAGACAAGTGAGAAATAAGTAAACCTCAAAATCAGATGATAGGCATCCAAGGAATTAAACATCTCAAAGGACGGTGACAGAGATACCCTCATATAAATGCCCTTACTTTATTACTGTGCTTAGATATTCATAGCTTTCATATTAACCTCTGGAAAGGCTACCTTCTTCAGCCTTCTTCTAGCCTCTACTGTAAAATCTGTTGCCCACTGTGGGGAAAACTCCAGTCCTCTGGACAATGGATGCCTCATGCCATGATTTATCCCCATTCTCTTACTGAGTATATATTTTTTACCCATGTGAGTTTCTCAGACTCTAAGAATATCCTCTAAGGGACCCCTTCAAGGTAGTCATCAGTGGCATTCAGCAATCCGAGCTCCACAGCATAATCCAGAGGAGTGTGTGGGAGCCGCGCAGGGCAATGTTGGCGCCACCAGCCCCTCCCAATAAGCCAGGGCAGATACTCTCTCACTTCCCCATTCCATCTGCGTCCTCAGCAGTCTATAGATACACATTTCTATTATTTTCTTTTGCTAGTTGCCTGGCAGTAAATATTGACTCTCACACAGCTGCATCCAAGGACATCGTCTTCCAGTTAAAATGTCATAGGTATAGTTTACCATTAACAGACATAATGACCGGAGAAGTTAAGAGGAATAATCTTTCAAAGTTATCACTGTGGTCTACTGACTTAAGAGTGTTCTTGTCACACTACATTTTTTTCTCTTTTGAGAACCAAATCACAGGTTTTCTCGAACTTTGTATGTATATCCAATTAGAACTTGCCAACAATTTTATTGAGTTGTTGTCAAGGGTCATCTGAAGTCTTTTCTGTTGGCATCTCATCTGACAACTCCAGCAGAGGACTCAGTGGTCTCCTATAGCATTTGTTTGGATTAACCATTTCAGCCTCATTTTGTTTGCCTTTAGTAAAATTTATTTAAAGGAATCAGATGGTAAGCTGTTGAAGACATTGACCTTGTCTTACACATCTCTCAAATCTCCCACATTACGTGTTCACTGAATGCTAATTGACTGCTTGAAGAACCCGTCCTCATCTGAAACACTGGGTTTCTGCATAAAACTGCCTAATTATCCACACTTCTTTATCAGAATGTCATGCCTTGATACAACTTCATGGGGATAGTTGGAGGAAGAGGTGGAGGGAGAGTAGTAAGAAGTAGAAGCCAGATAATTTAAATGATTTCGCCCCCAAAATACCCTGCTAGTTAGCTGCATTGGTGGGGCCAAAACGTTTAGTTCCTTTGACACTTAGTCCAATGAGGTTTCCTTGCCAACATGCTGAATTTTCCAGGGGTACTCGGACATTTTGCCTAGTTTGGGACGTCATCCTCATGATTAAAATGCCTACTTTGTATCAGGAAGCCCAGCGAGTGAGATGGGACGTAGACATCTACGTTTATAGCATGACCCTGGGTAATTCTGCGGAACCCCCACCTGAGAAACACATCTCTAATCTTACCATCTGTCTCTTGCTGTCTCATACGTACCGTGTTAATTGTTTTCCCTAGGCCTAACTCCATCACATACATGTTGTACTGAGTAAGAATGTTTGTACATGGCCAAGGAACAATCATGTCTTTAAAAACGTCTTTTATTACAGTAAAAATGACTCTAATTCAGCACTACTACAACTAAACCACACCTGCAAGAATGACTTGAAATTACATGCCCTCTCCTGCTACTCGTTCACGGCAAAACCCAGGGCCTAGGGAGTGACAATGCTCCTCGCCTCTTTTACAAGCTTGTACTCAGCACTGACCGTGACTTAGCATGCACTGATTTGAACGTGTCTCTGACATACTTTATAAAAGAAATGACAGTATCACATTCTCCAAAAGTGACAAGAGTTCCAAGAAAAATATTGTCCATCGATGAGTAGGATGCAATAACTTTGACCTAGCCTCACAGCTTTCAATGCTCCATTTATTCATAACTTCACCCTACCTTACCTGCCCCGTTCTATCACAATCAGATCATTAAGTTACTGAGGGCAGAGACAATGCCTACCTCGCTCACTGTTTTACTCTAGAGACCAGCACCAGGTCTAGAACATAGTACAACAGATACTTAACAAAAGTTCAGAAAATGAGCCCGGGAGAAAACCAGAGGAGATTTCAACTACCCATAGGAGACATTACCATGGAAGTGTGTCTTTTTTATTATACTAGCAATCAACTGCTGTTAGTTACAAAGCAAGAAATAAAAGGCCATTCTTGCCTACATGAGAGGGCAATACCCTAATTATATGATAGCACTTTCAAAGGACTGGATATCATACACAAGATGCTTAGTATTGAACTTGGCACATACTAGGTGTTCAATGAAAAAAACCTACTATAATTATCACCACCATTATTAAAAATATTGGCCTTAATTAAAAGAAAACATTCAAGAAGTGACTTGCAACTTTATGTGGTCCCTCAGCCAAAGAAGCTGATTAAGGATGAAAATCCTCAGGAATCTTGCCTGTGAAGATAATACAGGTAAGGTTCACTGGTGTGTAATTACAAGGTTTCCCTGAGGTGGGAGAACCTACAGTACTCATTTTAAAATAAACCTGTCTTCCTATAAATCACACATACTGAGAACACTTTGAAAAACATAATAAATAATTTTGTGGCAGCTCATGAGAAAATATATATTTTAGAAAAAAGAAGGAGATATATATGTGTGTATATATACTCACTCATATGTGTGTATACTGTGTTTGTATTGGAAAAAGGAATTTTTTAATTGATATGATCAGGAGTGGTCTCTCTCAGGCTTTTTCATGTCCCCAAATTTTTTTAAAGTGAAGTGTACACTTGGAGACATACACCCTGCCCATAAATTCCAATGCTCCAAATTTTAGACCAATATTACACTGCAATAAATTCCTGTTTACCACAATCCAGACCACTGGGATAGAAAAGTGCCACTATGGATTTTATGGGATTTTTGTAAATGCTGCCCTCCCGTTTTATGTTAAAAGTGAGGGAAGTAGTAAGTAGATACAACATTAAACTTTTGGTCAGAGGAAAACAACTTCCAGGATATGTCAAGAATCAACAGAGTCTGTCCAAGTTTTCGTAACCGATGGTTATTAACTTTGTTTTCCCTTAGGGAGTACTCAGAGAACCTCATGAAAGCCATGGGTTTTCTCTGAAGAAATATGTTTTCACACATGCACGTAAAAGCCGGCACACAACTTCAGGGTGTTCACAACTCCTGGAGAAACTGAGTTAGAGGAAAGGCTTACACACTAATTATTTAGATTTCCAGTCAAGGTTGAGTGCCGTTTCAGGAGTCAACCTATCCTTGCCAAAGGCTACATGTTTCCATTCAGTGACTTTCTTGGTAAAAAGCCAGCACTGGAACCCAGGCGGGAGCAGGTATCTGAGTAATGGGACACTACGCTCTTAGAAACCATACAGATAGAGCTAAATACGTGACTCTGGCCTTTTCTTAGGGGTGATGTCCCATGACCTCTTTCTAGCCTTGAAAATCCCAAGAACTCTCTCATTATTAAATTGTGATAAGTTGAATTTTCTTTCAAAATGCTCTTTAATTATCAGCTTGCCAATAATGCGATATATTAATTACAAGCATTTACCCCATGCCTGGTGTAGCTCTGGCACTGTACTAGATGCTATAGCCATACCCAGCAGCATAAAAACAGGATCTTTGTCCTTGAAGAAGTTCAAAGTTGTTTGAGAGTACTAGATAAACTTTGAAACAGGGACATAACTTATGAGAATATAGCATGCACCAAACAAATCTTAAGACATTTGGCATTATTATATATGTCGCTACAGGAATATTCATTATGTTTTAGATTGCTAAGTGGGGTGTCATGCCCAGGGACTTAATTACCAAGGCAACTAGGGGCTCAGCCAAGTATTGCCCACTGGTTTACAACAGGAAAGAAGAGATTGGGAGGGT
Source organism: Carollia perspicillata (assembly GCA_004027735.1). Classification (NCBI taxonomy): domain Eukaryota; kingdom Metazoa; phylum Chordata; class Mammalia; order Chiroptera; family Phyllostomidae; genus Carollia; species Carollia perspicillata. The sequence continues at coordinate 21,749 of PVKM010015651.1, forward strand.
CTGGAACAAAGGCTGGAGGGGGAAACCATTGCAGGGTCACGTCCTTCTTCTCCTCTCCTTCTTCCTTGTTATAGTAGCTAACTCTGAAGTGTATGTGTGAGGCACTGTCCTAAGGCCTTTACATATGTTACCCTGGGTGTTCCTCACAAACACTATGAGGGAGAGTCTACCTGCATTTTACTAGTATGAACATTGAGGCACGTTTCATTCCCGATTCCAGGGCTAGGAATGTGGAACGCACAGGACACCACCCAGGCAGATCGGGCTCCAGAGGCTGTACCTTTACCTCTGTGTTATTCTGTTTAGGGGTCTGTTAGCACATACTTTGAGCCAGACACTCTGGGAAGACAGAGCTCAAAGTTGACTTCCCACTGTGGGAAGGGGTGTTTTCAAGGGTGCCCACAGCAACATCTCCCATCTGGCATGCTCTAGGGCCATGTGATTTTGCCATACTCCATCAATGACTGGGGTCTAACCTTTTCCCCTGAAATGTGGGCAAACTCTGTGACTGCTTTGACTACAAGAAGAAGGAAAAATTCCTGGAACTTCTGAGTCCAGATCATAAGAGGACCAGTATCTCTTGCCTTTTCCTCCTAGAATGCTAACTCCTGGGGCTTTCTCTATTACTTGTTGCCATGCTGAGAGAAGTGCAAGACACATAGACAGGATACATGTCAGTGCTCTAGCAGACAGACCCAGTTGAGCTCACAGACAGCAGACAACAGAGACGGGAATAAGTATCTTGTACATTGGGTCCAGGACAGCCTTCAGATGACTCTGGCCCCACCTCTCATCTGACTACATCTAAATGACACACTGAGAAAGACCCCTAGCTGAGCCCAGTCAACGCACAGAATCATGAGAGATAATAATAAATGCCTGGTTGTTTTAAACCAGTAAATTTAGAGTGATTTATAGTCATATGAAACTAAAATATCCCCCTGCAAAAAGATGTATGGGGAGACATTAAGTGATAATTAAATCTGACTTAGAAATACAGGATAAGTTACAAAAGACTCTGAAAGCACAAAGCCGCTATGCCTGTCTCCGACTTGGGGGTGGGAATGGCTCTGTAGAAGTGAAAACAGCCAAGAAAAACAGTGAGAAAAAAGGAAGGAGAAATCCGGAAAAAAGAGGAGGGGTAGTGGCTGCAGGGAGAGGGTAGGGCCAAAAAGAGTGGGAAGGAAGGAAGAAGAGAGAAGTTCCTGCAAAGGAGTGCAAAAGAGAAAACAGCTCACTCTGGGAGAGGTGAAGGAGTTGGCTTGGCTGAAGAAAAGAGTGTGGTAATTGCAAGTTTGTGGAGGGTTGGGGGGTTAGTGAGTGAGAGGGATGCGGGGCCCTTGGTGGCATGTTGAGGGTTTTTGACTTTAGGCTGAAAGTACTGGGGAACCACTGAATCTCTATTGGAAGGAGAGCTAACTGAGCATATTTGCGATGGGAAAGGAAGTCTAGCAGGCAGCAGTGAGCAATGGGTGACAGGAAAATGTAGCTACACTGAAGGAAAGGCATCCTTTCAGGAGGTAGACCAGAAATACCAAAAGGACAGATGAGTGAAACTGAAGGTGCAGTTGTGAGGCTGGAGAGGGGATGGTTGAGAGACAAATTGAGGAGACGGAGACTCCACACTACCTGGACACTGATGACATGGAGAAATAAGTAAATGACAGAGTCATAGATGAAACCCACTTTTCAGGTTGGGGCAACAATTGGCTGGCACTGCTCTTCATCAAGACAAGCAGTAGAGACTAAGGAGACAGAAATGAGGGAAAATGGAAGGAATGAATTTTGAACATGGTGAGTCTATTATGTTTTTGTGGTATCTATGTGGTATCTCTGTGGACATGTCAAGCAGGTTGATACACAGAACTCTTCTGAAGTTCAAGGCAGAAGTTGTCCTGGACATACGGAGCTAGGAGTCATCACAATGCAAGTGGCTGTTAAACTGCAGGTGTGATGAGGAACTCCTAGAGATAGTGTGTGTAGTGCTCAAAATTTGTTAAGGAGTGACTGTTAGGAAGATCTGATAATCCAATGATTCCAAATATATATATTGACATTTTAGTATTTCTGGTATCAGAATGCCTGTTCATATTGATGAAAGATTATAGTTTAATTGACCATGCTTTTTCTTAGTTACAAAAAATAATTCTGTCTTATAGCCAGTGAGATCTTAATGAAATAGGATGGCACCTCAAAGCAACCTGGATCTAATCATTGTTTAGGAGAAGGCTACATTTATTTAATTTTTAGAAGTCTATAAAAACATATTTGAAGAATAGTCATGCAGGAAGTATACCAGTGGGACGAAATAATCACATGACTCAAGTGACAAGTGTGAAAAACTGCTCCAAAAGTTTTAACAGCAGCAACAAGAAGAAGAATAGCTATTGTTTATTGAGCACTGTCGATCAGTGATTGTGCAGGTGTTCCACTAAGTATTTATGTTTATTCATTCGTTTACTCTTATTTTGGTTCCATGAGGTATACACTATTATTGGCCTCATTTACAGAGGAGAAAACTTTGGCACTGTGACATAACTTCCAGTTTCAGTCCTGGCAAAGAAGTCTACAACAGAAATCCATACTAATGTGACAGATCACGCAATGGAAGCACGGCCATGAAGAAATTTGGGACAGTCAATACCCACAAGTGGAGGACTGATAACCTGGAGAGGCAATAGGAATTCTGTTAGCAAATGGCAGGGTTCTAGCCACAGGGCTGGACTTCATGAGCAAGATACAAATACTCTGGAAAGGAAACATCTAAGAATTAAGACCTCTGTCCCAAGAAATGTTGCACTTAGAGAAGTTTCTAAAATAAAAAATGAGAAAGAAGACCTAAGTGGTCATCCAGATGTATGCACGACGGAAGTGAATAGGGTCCTCTGGGGGAAGGCTTTGGGAATAATGAAAGAGTAATTGTTTAGAATACTCCATGCCAATAATCGGGAAGTGGCTTGGAACTCCTTAAAAGTTAGTCAACTTCAGGTTCAAATTGATCCTGGAACTGGGGAAAGGACTATCTTATAAGAGCAGATGAAAAAGTCACCGTTGTAAGAAATGAGAAGCTGCAGAGACTAGAGGATCAGACAGGACTAAAATCAACTAGAATGTGTCCGAGAATTTGTTGACTATTTATTTCAGTCAGGTACTGGAAAAGACTTAGTACCTAGGAGAACAAGTTTCTTCTTTCTCTACAATAGTGATGAAGATACAGATCACCAGTAAATTTCAAATAGCTATTATTTGGCCTTCCAGGAAATGGGCCAAAAAATAATAAATCGTGGAGAATTTTTTCAGTCTGTTATTATATAGCCAGGTTTCTCTATGGACCATAAAGAAAAAGGAAAAAAATTCATACAAATGTAGTTACTATTAATAATTAAATATAATGTACTTGTGGCATATAATATATAATAAATATAATTACACATGGCATATGCTGTACCTTTTACATCCATTATTTCAATTCTCACAACAACTCAAAAAAGAAAGCCTATTATTATCATCTTATTATTACACACCTGGAAACTGAATCCCAGTGATGTGATATAATTTGCCCAAGGACTAGGGAATAGAGACAAGAATCAAATTCAATCAAATTCAGGGCTTCGAAGCCCTGTTCTTTCCACTGTATTACATTGCTCGAATGCATTTTTAACCCCTGCCCCCTCACAAAAGTTTAGATGCTGACTACATAGGACAAAAAGCTGCATTCAGTTCAAAATGCAAGTAGTTCAGGAGTGTAAGTTCTCTGGGTAGATTTTTACTACAATAAATGAGGATGTCAGTATCACTGAGGCTTTTCTATGCAGAGGCACCAGTGGACAAGCAAAACTCAACTCTTATAAACTGCAAAACATTGGCCAGGTCTTTCCATTATTCTGATGTTAAGAGGGAAGACAAAAGATTCATGAGACTTTATGGTGGTCTGAGCTCAAAATGTGAGTTAGAATAGGTGACAAGATCCTTGATTTACTCTAAATGGGGCAAGCAAACTAAGTCTGTGGGAGAAATCTTGTTTACTGACTATTTTTGAACAGTCCGTGAACAAAGAATGATTTTAAACACTTTATATATTTCAATAAAAAATAAACACATAAGAATAGTACTTTATGAAAGTGAAAATTATATGAAATTCAAAATTCAGTGTCTTTAAGTAAAGTTTTACTGGAACAGTGCACTGTTCATTCCCTTATGTATTACCTAAGGCTGATTTCATGGCACCACTGCAAAGCTGAGTAGTTGCAACAGAGACCTTAATGTCTAAAATATTTGTTATCCTGCATTTTACAAGGAATGCTTATGACCTTTCTATAAATGAAAAACACAACTCATAGTTTAAGTCGGTTGTACAAAACTACTAAAAAGGTAGCCCCTGGTAGCAAATGAAAACACTTCAGCTTTGGAGCTGATGGCGGAAGTCTTGCTCTTCTCCCCACTCTGTTCCTGTTTCCCCGTTAGCAGCACACATCCTCAGTCCTGGTTACACTCGGCCATGCTCCTATCTGCCTGAAGCATGGTCTCCTTCCCCTCCCCACCCACTTACTATTAACCGAATTCTGCTTGCCAGCTACCTCTCCTAGGAGACTAACTCTCAGCCTGCAAACCGGCCTTCGTGCTGTGCCCATGCACTCGCATAGGCGTTGGGCTGAACTCCTTACCCCAAGGCGTGTACAGAAATGTATTGCCCATTGGTCTGTGTGCACTGTACTGCAGCGGTCCTCAAATCTTCTGCTCTTGAACCCCATTCAATAATACGAAAAGCCATATAAACCTCATGCAATTTAAGGTGGAATCTAAAATATTTTATCATGAATTTACATAGTTGCTAAGTGGGCAAATTGTGTGTATTATAGTGTGTCCTGTAGAACCTAAATAATGACAATTGGACGACCTCCGTCATTCTTTTAAATCACTCCACCTTTTATCCTTAAATTTAAAATTCCGTTTCTCTTCCCTTACTGAATGTGATCTTAATGTAACATGATTTATGAATTAAAGTCTTTTATTCGTTGTGCAATAATATGAGCCACCCACAAAAATATACAGATAAATTAAAATGGCTTTTAAAATTTTTAAATACTTTAAGTCTATAAATCTTACATTATTTTTTCTTCTGGATTGAGGTATCATGACCATTATTAATAATTAATGACCAGATGCAAATTAAAACCACAATGAAATACCACTTTACACCAGTCAGAATGGCTATCATAAATGAATCAACAAACAAGACTTGGAGAGGATGTAGAGAAAAGGGAAGCCTAGTGTACTGTTGGTGGGAATGCAGACTGGTGCAGCCACTGTGGAAAACAGTATGGAATTTCCTCAGAAAATTATAAATGAAACTGCCTTTTGACCCAGCAATTCTACTGCTGGGATTATACCCTAGGAGTCCTGAAACACCAATCCAAAAGGACCTATGCACCCCAATGCTCATAGCAGCACAATTTACAATAGCCAAGTGCTGGAAGCAACCTACGTGCCCATCAATAAGTGAGTGGATAAAAAAACTGGTACGTTTACACAATGGAATACTATGCAGCAGAAAGAAAGAAGGAGCTCCTACCCTTTTCGACAGCATGGATGGAACTGGAGAGCATTATGCTAAGTGAAATAAGCCAGGTGGTGAGGGACAAATACCATATGATCTCACCCTTAACTGGAACCTAATCAACAAAAGAAAAAAAGCAAGCAAACTATAGCTAAAGACATTGAAATTAAGAACAATATGACAGTAACCAGAGGGGAGGTGGGAGAGGATAATGGAGGGAAGGGTTTTCAGGAACAACTAAAAAGGACACGTGGACAAAACCAAGGGGTGGGTAGAAGCAAGGGAGGGAGGTGGGTTTGGCTGGGGTGGGG
>PVKM010015652.1:0-27686 GCA_004027735.1 Carollia perspicillata
GAGGCTATTGAGGGGTGGAGCCCTCGGCCACCAGTCGTCTCTCTCTCTCTCTGTGAGCCTACAAAAGATTCTTATCACTCTGGAGAGTACTGTGGTTTTGGGAGCCGTGTGCCTTTCAGGAACCAGGGACAGAGACCAACTATCTTTTTTAATTATATCAGCCCCCATAATATCAGAGTGTTCCCAAGCAAGAAGAGTCCTGCTCAAGCTTATCCATCTGTTCTGAGACTGTATGAAGATAAGGCGCAGTTTCAGGTGGTGCTGGGCTGAGAGACGGGGCAGAAGGGGCATTCAGATGACCGGCAGGCAGGGGCATGGCGGAGGGCCGCTGAACCTTAGAAGGAGGGCTAATGACTCTTTCCTCTAACACAGAGAATCTGTGGTTTCCTCTCTGGGAAGCTATCCCATCAACTCCAACAACCGGTGGTTCAATACTTCCAAAACCTTAAACCACCTTAAAGCGTGTCAGTGGGTGTTGAGTGGTGATCTCACGGTACGTGGCCAGTAACAGGGAACCAGATGTCTCTGTTGTACCAGGTGGGCTGGCGTATGAGGTGGAGGAAACCCGTGTGTGCTATGGAAGAAAATGCCTGTGTCTTCCAAGGAAAAAAATAGGCAGATGGGCACTGAAAGATTTCTACGTGATTATCATTAAGGGAGATCACATCGGAAGACTTCTGTGTTTTTTTCCTTTTCTTTTTAATGTTATTTTTCTTATGTTTCCATGGGACTCTGAGTTTTCAGGGATGTACGAGTATGCGTTGCGGCCAGAGTAATCCGTATTAAGGCACCATTCTGTAAGGGTGGAGAGTGTATTTGTAACAAGTCTGTTCATTATGCACGAGAGCCATGCTGGGCAGACACGAACAAGATACAAAGGCATAATAACACCTTTTGCATCACTAGCCAGCAATACGTATCTTTAACATGGTACAATGTCTTTTGGGACTTATGCTTGTATACATGTCAAAACATTTTTACTTAAAATGAGAGCACAACCTATAAACTATTTTTTTCTATAAAATAATTTTATAAAAGTTATTTTTCTGACTTGGCAACATGTTATGAACGTCTGTCAATAAGTAAATCTGTAACCTTGTTTAATGAATATTTTTTTTCGTGAATGTAGAATAACTTTTAAAACCAATCTCCTATTGTCAGGGATTAGCTTGTTTCTAATTTTCACTATTATAAACATCTTTGTATATTTACATATGCAAACCTATCTCAGGCTTTCCTTAGAGTAGATCGCTCGAAATGAAGTTACTGCGTCAAATGGTGCATGTGTTTAGTATTTATCATTTTGACACATATTCCCCAATCGCGCGGCCTCAGGGAGAGAGGCGATTGGAAGGCAGGGGTGCAGTCGTCTTTTTGAGTCTCCCTCCCTGCAGTGTCTGTCCATTGTGGCTATAACCGGGAACGGCTCTGGGGAGAACTTTTAATTCCGAGCCAAAACCTGAGCCAGCTTTACACTAAGAAATGTCTTTCCCTGTACCTGGATAAAAAGTGTTTTCCCCTGTGATGGCTTCAGATTTTACAGACCCTGTTTAGCATTCACGTTAGTCTGTATTGACCGGTCACGTCCTTTTGTTTCAGGGCTTGTGCCCTAATCGTAGGACATTCTCATTATTTCTTTTATCATTAATTGGGCAGAGTTCATGCTGCATTTCGAAGTGTGAGCTCTTGAGCGGGACTAGATTGCCCGGCAAGCTGCACACGCGGGAAAGGGCGTCCCGCACAGGGTCATCCTACAAGGCCTGTTCTCACATCCTGACCCTTCTTGTCTCAAGACCCAGCCGTATCCTCTGCCTCAACCCCTCCCCACCTCCAGCTGTGGTCGTTCTGATTGGATTTTTCACCTGATCTCTAAAGATGGCACCTGTATAACAATCAAAAAGGTAGGCCATCCAGTTTGGCTTCATTATCTGGGTAGGTCCAGGTTGCTTTATTTCGTTTCCCAGGTGCCTTAGGAGATGTCGGTCAGGGGTTGTGTCTGTGAAAGGCCAGCCCTTGACTTTCCCAAGGATGGAGGGGAACCGTGTGGGGAGGGCAGCCATTCGATGCGGGAAGCAGAAGGAAGCAGAGGACTTGCTAAAGGTCAGTGTGGGTGGGGCTGCTCTTTCCAGGCTGGTAGGAACAGATTGTGGCTGAAAATTTTCAGTTTGTAAGTGACTTGCAGGCTGATGCAAACCAACTCTCCCAGACGAAGTCTCTCCCCGAACTGGGCAGAGACCCGGCCATGGGCAGGCTCTGCAGGGCTATCGCAGTGCCCTTCCTTCCCGTTCAGGGGGCCCTGAACGGGCTCACTGCAAAATGCAAGACGGCCTCATCTCACGGGGTTCACAGCTCCATGGAGCTGAGTAGGAGGCTAAGCCTTCTGTGCTTAGGGTAAGACTGCCTTTATTTAGCTCTCTTAAGATCAGGTAACTCACATCCACCCTCTGAGCAGATAGGCCGTGGCATTGCTTTTATTACCTGACAAACGGTGGCCCCCAGGTCTCAGTCCGAGCAGGCTTTGCTTGTCTCACTGTGGAGTCGCTGTGGGCTAGGGTCTAGGCGATGGGCTGCTCACATGGGTAGCAGTTCAAGTTTGGGCTGTGTTTCCTGGACTCAGGCCATGTTTTTGTTCCACCCCTTTCCAAAGTGAGAGTCCTCGGCGCTGTGCAAGTCAGAACTACATCACAACTAGGTTTCTATGTCGTGTGGTGAAGGATAATAAGCTGTGTCTGCCTGTTGTCACCACAGACTCAGAATGTTCCGGACCATTTGGTCCAGCCCGCTTCTTGATCTGAGGCCCACAGGCAAAGCAGGGTGAGAGACCTGGGCTTTAGCTCGTGTTCTGCCTTCGGCTTCCGGATCGGAAGTCTGTCCACGATATCTCATAACACGCTCTGTGAGTTTTAAAGATTGGGAGGACGAAGAAAGTGAGGTTCTTCTACCTGAAGTCAAAGACTGGGGCTCAGGCCCACTCTGAGCGTTCCTTCTTCCTGCCCAGCGTGTGAGCTTTAGAAGACAGGTTGCCTGCTTTACCTGTGTTCTTCCCTTGGCCTTGGGCCTCCACTTCCTGGACACTGGCCCTTCTGGGGTCCCTGGGACTGGCCCTGGGCAGATGCCACTTCCTCTGGTAGTCTCGGGGGAGGGGTGGGGTGGGGAGAGCCAGGCTTCCCCTAGCTTCCCTGTCCCTGAATTCCCAGAGCCTCTCATACACAAGGGGGATGATATGGGACTAACTGGAGGGAGTAATGATTTTAAAAAAAGAGATAAGCATAAAAACTACTATTCTCAGGGCTTCTGAGTTTTAAAAAGAATCCTAAACTTTTGACGGGAGGTCTCCTGAGAGGTAAGCTCGTTCCTGAGGCGGGCTCCAGGACAGAACACCTGGTCTTGTCTTCCACTCCCGTTTGGAAACCTCCACCGCTGCCCTCGTGGAATGGGGCGATGTCCTTGGATCCCCGGGCCCTCCCTGCTCCAGGAAAGCCTGGAGTCGTCCATGATGGGGTGTTCCTGAAATCGGAGTTCATCACTGTGTGTGGTACAGCCGGAGCATCGGCAGGGGCAGGGAGGGTGCTCTCGGGCCCTTGGGAGAGCTCACCTCCCGCTGGGCTTCTGGGATCCTTGGGGTCACTAGAGGCCAGAGCCCACACTCGTCACTGAGGTGGTGGGTGTTGGGGAGGTAGGGCACTCCATCTTCCCAGGACCACAGTGGTCCTTGGGGCCAGTGCACCCTCCATATCTACCTCCCTCCCAAGGAAAGAGAGGCCTTCCTCCAAAGCAACAGGCCCTGCAGCCATATCCCCCACCCACCACAAGAAGCCAACTTAGCATTGCTGTGCATTGTCCTTCCCTCAGGTTCCTGCCTCCACATTATGCCCAGCGGCCTAAGGATGCAACAGAAACGGGCTCAGTCCTGGACCTCTCTACCCTTGGAACCACACGGCCCTGATCACTCCCACTAACTAGTTAGGATCTGCAGGGTTGAATTTTCCTGGAATTCAGTCCCTTTGGAGGCGGGTGGGACCATGACCTTCCAGCAGGTGAAGAGGAACTGAAGGTGAGAAAGTGGGGTGAGCTCTGCCAGGAAAGAAGAAGGCGTCAGCCCAGCTGGCCTGTTCTGGCTTTTCCTGCCCTGGCACTCAGTCATGTTCCACAGGCCACGGAGTTCACGCTCCTTTGACTGAAGTTAAGGAAATTTTATTTTTAATCAGGAGAGTTAAATTGTCAGCTTGGTCTTTCTTACATTCGGACGTGGCCTTTCGCCTCATCAGCCTCAGGCTGCCCAATCGGCACGACCACTGTCGGGGGGCAGGGTCACCGTGGAGGTGCACAGCAGCAGTTCCAGGTGGTGCCCGAGCAGCAGGTGGCCCAACTCCTGCGTCTCTGATCCCGTCACACCTGGTGGAGGGCATGCTCTAGGGCAGAGCGTGGGTCTCGGGCCTTCACTGAGACACCATGGATAAATCCAGACACCACCGCTGCCTGTAGCTGGGGGGCTGGAGGAAGGATCCCACCCAGAGGGGCTTCATACAAGGCAGAGGGGTTTACCTTTAGAAGCAAGTTAGACCCTGGGCTTGAGGTTAGGGTTTGTTCAGGGGCTGAGGCAGGAGTTGGTGGTAGAAGGAAGGAAGCGTTGCCGATTGCCAAGGGAGGAAGGGCTGCAGTGAACAGAGAAGCGTTCTCTCACGAAGGGACTGGAGCATGCTCAGCCATCGCTCCGAGAGGGTTTCACGGGGGCTGTGGTGCTGCCCTGGCCATTCCCACGAGAACCCAGGCCCGGGGGGTGGGGGCGGGGAGGGAGGAAGAGGCTCTGTGTAAGAGAAACGCACGGTGAGAAAAGGGAGCCTCTATTCTCTCCCGTCTTTTGAAATTGGAACATTTTAGGCAAACAAACCTTCCACTGTCTACATACCATTTAAGGTGTATGTTTTATTCACAGATATGATGGTTTTTAGTTGATTATTTTGGGTGCGGGGGCTGCTCACAAATCCCTAAAGGGAAGGCACAAAGCTCAGAAGAAAAGTGGCTGGTGACTTTTTTCACATGTGTGGAATGTCCCTTGCATTTTGTCTGACCGCCTCTTTCTGGTTACCAAATCCTAATTTGATTGAAGGCGTGCGGTGAACACCCATGTTGGAGTCATTTTTGCCATCTGTCTGCTCAGGACGGTAAGGCAGCAGGAAGAAAGAGGCATGGGCTGTGGGTCGCCTGCAGCCATGTCTCTGAAGCGGCCAGGGAGGGGACTCTCCTATTAGCTGTGTGGCAGAGGCCAGATCAGGGGCGAGCTGGCCTCTACTTTTAACACGGCAGCTTTAGAAATCAGGGGGTCTCCTGGAATAGACCCTCAGCTCAAGGGGCAGTAAAATGTGCTGTCATTCATTGGCTTAACAGATGCTTATGGGGTGACTGGCCCTCTGTGAGTCCAGTCTAGCCATCCAGTGGGGCTGGCAGTCCAGTTACTGGGAACGATGTGTATACCTGCTACCCCTATACCCTGGCCAAGACCTTAGTATAGGACACCTGGCACCAAGAAGGAGCTACAGATGCTTATTTAAGTCTAGGACCAGCTACTTTCTTGGTGAATGACTTGGCTTCTGGGAGCTTCAGTTTCCTTCTCTATCTTTATTGTGGCAGTAATAGCATCTCCCTTGAAGGGGTGTAATGAAGGTTACCTGTCATTTGGCCAGTGCCAGAAGAAATAGATGCTCAAAAAAAAATGTGGCTGTTTAAAACATATTATCACTGTGCTTATAGCCCCCTGGAACACCTAAAACTGAGCCTTCAACGTGTGTAAAACCTTCAAGGTATGTTAATGCTACATTTAGGCATCCTCCCCTTCCAAACCTGCACGTACACCTAGCTGCTGTGGAATCATGCAGAAAGGGAGGCCATGAAGACGCCAAGCCTGGGCGGCTGCTGTTCAGGACTCAGAGCATCCCCCTAGGGTCTTTCCCCAACCCCTCCTCTGCCACTGGGAAAGGAGCCTGGGAGCCTGGGAAGCCTGTACCAAGGCACCCCAAAGGTTGGGAGCTCAAGCTTTCTACTTGCTTGGCCTAGCAAGTAGAAGTAGGAATAACGAACTCGGTAAGCACGAATACTCTTTGGCCCTGGGAGTTCCTAATACTCTGTGTGGGATTGCCCAGCAGGACCGCTGGCCCAAAGCCCTGGAAGCAGGATTCCTCCGCCCAGGGCTGGTGGCTTCCGCAGCCCTGGACACGGGGAGGCGCTGCAGCCCCACTTTTCCTCAGAGATGGCTGGAGCCCTCCCGGGCTGGCTGAATTGAGCCCTGAAAGGTCATAGGGGGTTTCCTTTGTGCTTGCCCGATTTCACACCTTCTCTGTGCCTTCTAATGTAGAAAATCGGTGGAAGGCCAGGGGTGCCCTAAAAAAAAACATAAATGGTGCGTGGATTCTTCAACAAGGAAATTTAAAACATTTGCAACCAATACACTTTTTATTGTAACAAACATTTAAAAGCACATAAAAGCAAAAGGAATTTCTTCTACCTCTTGAGAATAACGTTCAACACACACACACATAAAATGATTATAAAGATCTTTTATTTATTTACCAAACTAGATATTCCTTTGAAAACTCTTTTATTCGCTTTTGCACTTACCAATAGCTCCAATGAGCTTTTTTAGACATTCCTACTTACTATTTTTTTTTCAAAGGGACTTTGCATATCGGGGGCTATCAAATCTGATGTTTGAAGCCCTAAGTTAGTGGGGTTGAAAATGAAAAATAAGGCATCTTCATGAAAATTCCTGCTTGAAGTGAGGACAGACTTACAATGACACAGAGAGCAGCGTTGGAGCAGTTTTAATTTTTGTGGTGGGTAGAGGGCAGGTGATCCTCCTAAAACTGAAAGTGCAGATCCAACCCTTCAGTCCCCTGAGGGGAGGCCTTCTTTCAAACCTGGCCCCATCGCCGTCTGGACCGGTTGGCAGTCAGCCGGGCTGGTTGGTGCTCCCAGTGGCAAAGGTGGACGTTAGCCGTATATCTACTAGGAAGGGGTTCTCTGGGGCAGGTGCATCCAAAGTGGAAATTGGTAGCACAGGCTTTGTCATCAGACTGGCACAGGCTCAGATCCCAGCTCTGGTACTTGCTGCCCAGCTGGGTGGCCTTGGGTCAATTACTTAATCACTCAGAGCCTCATCCATGAATTCAGTAATAAAACTCCTCCAGCGGCATTGCCATCAGTATCAAGTCAAGTACTATATATGTATATGTATGTTTGTGTGCGTGCGTGTATGACTGATCTGGTACACGGCGGGCAGGTAAGAGGCACCCACTGCTGTTAGGGATCAGCAGACTTTTTCTGCAAAGAGCCAGGTAGTAAATTAAATACCTTTGGCTCTGCAGGCCATTCAGCCTCTGTGGCAAGCACTCAACAACACGTAAACGAAGGACAGTGACTATGTTCCAATAGGAGTTTATTTACAAAGACAGATGGCAAGTTGGACTGGACCCCCGGGCAGCAGTGTGCTGGCCCCACTCTGGGTCAATGTCGTGCAACAGGAGCATAAGGTGAGCCACGTGTGTGATATTGACTCGTCTTACAGCTGCAGGAGAAAGGGAGAGAGAAACAGGTAAAATTAGTTTTAATAATGTATTTCATTTTTACTTCAAGTTATACAAAGCAATATTCTTTTTAATTTTTAAAAAGATTTGATTTGTTTATTTTTAGAGACATGGGAAGGGAGGGAGAAAGAAAGGGAGAGAAACATCGATGTGTGAGCGGTTGCCTCTCGCACACCCGCAGCCAGGGACCTGGCCTGTGACCCAGGCATGTGCCTGGACTGGGAATCAAACTGACAACCCTTTGGCTTGCAGACAGGTGCTCAATCCACTGAACCACACCGGCCAGGGCTGTACAAACCATTATTGCTTCAACATGTAATTAATATGAAAAATCATTAATGAGGTATTTTATTTTAATATTGGGTACTGTCTTTAAAAATCACCTGTGTCTTTTTTTTTAAATCTCACTTTATTTTTATTTATTTATTTTTTAAATATTTTATTTATTTATTTTTAGAGAGAGGGGATGGGAAGGAGAGAGAGTGGGAGAGAAACATCAATGTGTGGTTGCCTCTCATGTGTCCCCTACTGGGGACCTGGCCTGCAACCCAGGCATGTGCCCTGACCGGGAATCGAACCAGAGACCCTTTGCTTCACAGGCCCGTGCTCAATCCACTGAGCTACACCAGCCAGGGCTCACCTGTGTCTTTTAAACTTAATGGTACCTCTTGTTTCCTACTAGTCACATTTCAAGTGCTCAGTCACTGTAGTGAATACAGGCTTTGAACAGCGTTCCTCAAACTGCAGGTCATAACCACTCAGTGGATCAAGAAACCCATTTAGTAGAAAAAAGTCAGATTTTAAAAAATGAAGTAGAGAATAGAAACTGTCAGAGTACACCGAATATGCAACAGATAGGAGCTGTTGCCTGCAGTTGTGTGTGTGCATACCTGTGTGTGTGCATGAGTGTGCACGCCTGCGCGTGTGCTGGGTCACGATGAGAAGTGTAAGACATTTCTTCCTGTGGATTGTTGTCAAACACGTTTGAAACTCACTGCTTTATCTATGAAAGTTGGGGCGGGGGGTTTGTTTGTTTGCTTGCTAAATTAGGCTGACTGAGGCGTTTGACTTCCTCCTTGGGCTGCGCGGTGGCTGTGTCGAAGCTCTCTGTTGATCGCATGAAGGAATGTCTGAAACCAGTCAAACCAGTTACTGTGTGTCCTGCTGACCATTTAAAAATATACAGGAAAGTTCCCAACTTTGTACCTTAGTATCTCTACACTCAGCTTCAAAGGATTCTCACTTGACGGATAGCAACCTGAAACCCCAGAGAGGTGGAATGTGTCACCAAGACCCACAACCCCAGTGGCGGTGTGGGATAAGAATAAGGAAGGCTGCGAGCCCGCTGGAGAACGGGTCCCCCCTCACCTGCTGGGGCTCCACCTTTGCACTCGGAAGGGAGCCCAGGTCAATGCGCCCTGTGATTTAAGTGTCACGGGTCATTTGTTGCTTAGCAGTTTTGAATATGTGAAACAAAAGTTAAAGAGATATTGCTTTACAATATTTCATTCTTGATGTTTTTTTCATTGACTCTTCCTCCGATTTTTCTGAGCCTCCAAAAACAACGGTGATGAAGGTTTAGGCTCTGGGATCCTACAGCTCCCAATGCAGAGGGGAAGGTTTGTTTCCTGAAATCAGTTCTGAGTAAACCTCACCTCCTAACTGGATTCAGTTTTCTTCCTTTCCCGTAGAATTGATATGTAGAAACAAGAGATCCAGGTGGACTTGAGCACAAGTCCTGCCAGCACCATTTCTAGGCTGTGGGACTGAGGCCATCATCTCTCAGATTCAGCTTCCTCATCTGTAAAACAGGGATAACAGTTTTAGCCTCACACTGGCTGGATAGCTCAGTTGGTTAGAACACTGTCCGATAGTCTAGGGATGCAGGTTCGATCCCCTGGCAGGGCACACACAAGATGCAACCAATGAATGTATAAATAAGTAGAACAATAAATCGGTGTTTCTGTCTCTCTTCCTCTCTCCCTCTCTTTTCTCTCTAAAATTAATCAATAAATAATATTCAAAAATAATTTTAGTCTTACAAGTTTGTGGTAAAGATTAGTTGGGGGAGTTACATGTTAAGAGAAAAAAGGTCTGAGTGTGGGAAAATGCTTTTATAACTAAATTTTTAAAAAGATTTTATTTATTTATTTTTAGAGAGAGGGGAAGGGAGGGAGAAAGAGAGGGAGAGAAACATCAATGTGGTTGCCTCTCACATGCCCCATAGCGAGGAGCTGGCCCGCAACCCAGTCATGTGCCCTGACTGGGAATCGAACCCATGACCCTTTGCTTTGCAGGCTGGCTCTCAATCCACTGAGCCACACCAACCTGGGCTATATATGACTTTTTAAACAATTTTTCCCTCACCTGAGGATGTGTTTATTGATTTTAGGGAGAGGGGAAGGGAGGGAGAGAGAGGGAGAGAAACATCAATGTGAGAAACTTCGATCAGTTACATCTTGTAAGTGCCCCGACTAGGGACTGAACCTGCAACTCAGGCATGTGCCCTCACTTTGAATTGAACCTGTGACCTTACAGTTTATAGGGCAACACTCTAGCCAATTGAGCCACAATGGCTGGGACTATCTATGAGTTTTTGATATGAATCAGTTTTCATAACATTATAGCAAATTGATTAGAGAAATGACTTATTCTTTCACTTCTGCCTCCTTCCAGAAGGGTGCAGTGTGGAGCCAAGAAATGCATTCTTTCCCTTATTTTAATGTCCTGATGTTTAATAACTTATAGACTGCATTTTTTAGACATCTTTTCCCCACCCATTTGTATCTCACTCTCCTACACACACAGTTTCTGTCAGGAATTCCACATTCATGAAAAAATAGCCACATTTTTTGGACACTTTTTAAAACAAACAAGGATGGCACCAACACTGTCCTGTCGGTTACCCAGAGGGAATTATTTGGGAGCTTTGTCCAGAACCAGTCAGTGTTCACACCCACAGTCCTCCAGGGGAGGGAAATGGGGCCCTAACAGCAGCAGCGGTCACTGCACTGAGGAGGTGGCGGATGAGCTTGCCCGCTCACGCCGAGCCTAGGGAGACCTGAAGGGGCCAGCCATTTGTGTGGGGTCCTCTTCAGCGGCCAGAGACCCTAACTGGCATGTTCTTTCATTCCCAGAAAGATTTGACCCATTCTTGCTCAGACGGTCTTTCCTACAAATTCAGACAGCCATCGCTGGTGATTGGTTGACCAGGAATAAATGCATATACCGATTCCATGAGAGAAGGAGGGAGGCCCCTGGAAAACAGGAAAGTGAGAGAGGGCATGTCGGCAACTCACTGAGATTCTGAGTCTCACTTACCACGTTTGTAAAATGGCTCAGTGATAGAACCACATCTTTTAGGGGTGGTTGTGAGAACAAATGCACAGAAAGTGTGTGGAGAAGGTCCCGGTACGCAGCAAGCCCCTGGCATATTAGCTGTTATAATTAAAATGGTTGGTCCCCGGGCCATGTATCAGTAATTCTCTATTGTCCTATATCCTGAAATCTGTTAGAATGTTCAAAATACAACCTCTTAAAGCTGATTTTTTTTTCATTTTCAAAATTAAAAACAGATTTTTTTCTTGTGCTTTCTTAAAGAAAATGCTTAAAAGCCACCCGAGGAATAACATGTCTTTCCCTCAGTGTTGAGTTTAGGGTTACGCTAACATCCCTGAATTTCACTGCAATGGAATCTGAGGGTGTCATGTCTGAAAGCACATAGAAAATATGTCCATTTTAAGAGACGCGTGCCTTTTCTGACACAGTAGAAGAGTGAGGGATGAGAGAAGGCAAGACGGGCCCAAGAATTGAGATATTCCATTAAGGAGGAAAACCTAGCAGTGTGAAAGAAATGTAGCAAGGGATATGGTCAAGGGCCAGAGGAAATAAACTTCTCAAAGGCTGAGTTTTGATCCTTGCTTTCCATCTCCTCTAAATTCCGACGAGACACATCCCTGTAGGGTCAAGATTTTACAAGTTTATTACATAAGGTGGTGAGAAGATGCTAAGGAGAACGTAGGGAACCAGGGAGGAATAAGCTCTGCGTCTTTGAAGGAACACTCCTTGGGAGAGGGTCCGGTCAGGGGAGCAGAGGGCTGGCCTGGCGCGCTGTGAACTGGTGTGTGCTGAGATAACCCCACGTCCCGGACAGGATATCTCTGAGGTATTTCAAAAAGACCATTTTACTGCCAACCACGCCTTTCTGCCTAGAAAGAATAGGAGGGGAGGCACTGCAAAACCTTTAGGCTTTAGGAACTCTACGGGCTAGCTGTGTGACTTGGGAGAAATTGCCGAACCTTCCTGAGTCTCAGCTGGCTCATCAAAAAAAAAAAAAAAGGAGACAATATTTTCCTTGCAAAGTTGTGATGAGGATGAAATAAACCATTTGTGATGCGCTTGTCATGTCTTAGGCTCTCAGCACCTGTTATCCCCCTTCCGGATAAAGAGGAGGGTAAGCATGGTTTGAGCTGAGAGGGTTACTGGCATTCTTACGTTATAACCTTGAAAGAGGCTAGGGGAGAGCTTTTATTTTTGGAGTTTCTATTTCACTCTCTTGTCAATTCACTCTGAGGCCCACATGTAGAATGATCTGGTCAGTCATTCAGCTCGTGGGTAAACCCCATATTTCTGGGAAATTTAATCAGTGCTTCTCTAAGAATTGTGCCATATTGAGGAAGATGGCTGCCTTTTAAATACACGGCAGTGTAGGGACAACCACTGCACGCAGACTCTGCGACTGTAGGCTTCTTGACCTTGACACATCACCTTGACCTCTCTAGGCTATTTTTAATTTTTTTGTAAAATATTAGGTTGACGATTAGATTTCTAAAATCCCCTTTTTTGCCCCAAATTCTATAATCAAGTTCTTGGTTCTTTGTTTAATTATCCAAAGCACAAGCAGATAAATGGCCAGACTTTTGTGAAGGCATTTTTCTCCCCTAAAGCTGGTCAATCACCTGAAGCTTTGAAAGTGGACATACTGGTGAATATGCCACAGTGGCAATGGATAGGTAACTCGGCAAACAAGTCAGCTTCAACGTGAATTGATGTTCTCTCGTCCACTGGGCCTGAAGCTGAAACTGTCAGGGACTTGTTTAGAATACTTGGATCTAATGTGTCCATGTCACTTGGAATCATGGGCAGATGCTGGGCAGACGGCCTCTGGGTTGGTCTTCCTTTTTTGAGAAGGAGGAAGGTCATGTTCCCTTATCTGCACATTACTTTTCAAAGACTCGTGGGATTCTAAGGATGAGGTCAGAACTTAGACAAACCAGGAGGAAGCTACGTGACGAGAAGAGTCACCTTCCACATTCCACCAGCGACCTGGGGTCATCCAGAGTTCGGCAAGTGCATGTTTTATACATTTCAGTTAAAACGTTTATAGTATTATGGTATCATTTAAAAAATCATTCCCAGCTCTAACCAACATTGTCAATTAGTCATCCAACCACTGGTCCAAATTGCAGTTGACGAGAGAGCTTCTATTATTATTTCTTTTCTTGCTTTTTGAGTCTTTGAGATATCTATACCCAACAGCATCATCCTCACCTCTTTTGTTTGCACGTGTGTGTGTGTTTCTCTTTCAATCAACCAAAAAAGTTCTGACAAGGACAGAGGAGGTGGCAATGGTATCTCAAAGGTCACCTTTATGCTGTTAGCCATCCATGCTCTCAATATTCCATTAGAACAAATGCTGTCTCAAGGGCTACGGACAGGGTCTGGAGGGACACGTCATGCAAAATACGTCATGAGTGAGGTGGCATCATGGTGGCCACTCCTCAAAACATTATCACTGGCCTCTGAAATCCAAGTAGGCACCACTCAGCAGATGTTGGTGAACACTCACTGTGCCTTGGGCCCTGTGATGCATGCTGGGAACGCAGAGATGAACGGAATGGGTGCTTGCTCTGGAGTAGTTTATACTATAAGGACAACAGCTTATATAGAACACACTATGCCAGGCATTGTTTTAAATGCGTCATACCTATTAGCTCATTTGGCCTTCAGAACGACCCCATGAGGAGGTGCTACTGCTAACATCCATGTCTCTCGGACGGGGAGACTGAGATGCAGAGAAGTCTGGTGACTTGCTCAGTGACTTAGCTAGTGAACGACAGGGCTAGAACCCAGACGGCGGACTCCAGAGTCCAGGCTCCCGCCTGCACCTATTCTGCCTGTACTTTCCTCTCCGCTGATAACCCCGGTAACATCCTCATCTTCCTACTCCTTGCGGCCTTTTTCTTAACGCTTATTTCTTCCATAACATCCTCATGAAGACAATGTTGCACAAAGCAAAAGAAACCACAAGACAACCTCTCAACCCCAAAAGGCACGAGGTAAACAAAACAAAAACTAAAATCACCCACAATCCCACCACTATTATAATTTTATGCCCTTTAAATTTGCATGCTTATATACTGTTTTAAAAGCCTAAAGTTTTTATTTAGGATTATGTTAGGGTTTTTTTTCCCCCAATATGGTTTTCCATGACATAGCTTTAATGACTCAATTAGTTGGCATATTTTTAAATCATAACTATACCATAAAATCGACTGAACTAATTTCTTATTGTTGGACATTGAGGTTAGTTCTAGCATTTCACGGTCATAAACCGCACATCTTTGTATATACCTTTTCCATATATACTTAATAATTTTTAAGTGGTTATGGGCTTTTAACTTTGTGGTATTTAGGTGGGGAAATCAGACTCAGGTTTCAGAGTCAAGTTCAAAAGAACCATTTAAGTTCCTTTCACTCCCGGAGAACTGCAAACAGTAATACCTTAAGCATCTAAACATGACCTACGTGATTCACCTTCTGCTCTTTAGGAGAATTGTTAAAACCGATCATTTGCTCTCTCTGACATTAGGCACCCTCTTCCTGAGAAATGGACCCATGGCTTCACCAAGGGTTAGCTGGCCTGCTGGCCCCTTGGCACCCATGTTCAAAGATCCTGTGGGCTTGTGGAGGACACACACACGAGGGTCAGGAAGACACAGAGCAGGTTCGGCGGGCACCTGTGGTTGTGAAAGTGTGGACAGGCTGACGAGGCCAGGCGGGAAGCCG
This sequence comes from Carollia perspicillata, assembly GCA_004027735.1. Lineage (NCBI taxonomy): Eukaryota > Metazoa > Chordata > Mammalia > Chiroptera > Phyllostomidae > Carollia > Carollia perspicillata. Next base: position 14,649 of record PVKM010015652.1, read on the forward strand.
GTGTGAGATGAGTGGCAGGCACAGGTCCTTCCAGAGGAGGATGATTCAGTGGAGAGAGCAATACAGAGTGGTTCGACACAGACCTTGAGCGTGCATGGAGTTGAGTGTGAACACTGACTCCACTTTTTACTGACGGCATGATCTTGCACAGGTGGTTAAATCTTTCTGAGCTTCAGTGTTTTCATCTTAAAAATGGGTTTCTTACAGCACCTGCTTTAAATGATGGTGCGAGGGTTTAACCAGATCACGTGACTATAATAACTGCTAGCTGGCTTCTTCGTTTAGGGCACTAGTCTAGACTGTTTCAAGTTCACCATCACCTTCATCATCACCATCACTCAGTGGAGGGGATGGTGTGATAAGAGGTCAGGACTTACATGCCGTTTCACTTTTGCTTTTCTGGGAAAGATGACAAATTAAAGGCTGCAATGTGACATTGATGAGAAATAAGTCTTTATTTTTCCTGAAGTACAAAGCAGCTCTGAATTAAGATACTTTGGGGTGCCCTTGGTAGAACACCAGCTCAAAGGGAAAGGAGAGGGACCTTTACTGGCCAAGGTAACCGGGGTGTCTAGGGAGTTAGTGACTGCAGACAGAGTGGGACCAAGGACAGACACTGTCAGGACATTGGTTCCCCTTCCCGCCTCTCGGCTGGACTTTCCTGGGTTGTCAGTTTCAGGTGACAATGGCTTCTGGCAGCTCAAGGCTTACATACAGCGTCCTCACAATTAATGGTCCCAGCAGTAAAAAGTGCCTCTTTTCCGATACTTTCAGGAAACAGCCCAGGGAACAGTTTCATTAGGTGGGCTTTAGTTAAACTTGTTCCTGGTCTGACTGTTGTAGAAAGCTTGTCTCATTGTCTAGGTCTGGATCTCAGGGTTCACTTCTGTGGAGCCTAAGGGAAAGGGCTGGTTCCCCAGGGAGGTGCTGGGCAGATGGAAAGAAAAGAAAGAATGGGGAAGGGAGGATGGAAGGGAGGGAGGGAGGGAGAGAGGAAGACATATGTCTACTACAAACTCATAAAAGTCTCATAATTAGGTGACTTTCCCCTGAGGTCTGCAAACTCAATTCCAGGTTACTTTATCAAGGACTTTCCCCCCTCCCTCTTCCTGCTACTCTCACGCAGGTGTGATTTTTAAGTCAGGTGTTGCTTTCCCTCACCTGAAGCTCCAGCAGTCATGTGAATCCTGCTTCTCTAAGCTCAGCATGTCGTTAGTAGCATAGCAGTCACCCTGTGAGGCTTAGCCTCTCTCTGCAGATTTTAAAAATACCCAGAGGCGGCACTCAAAACCAACGGGGACTGCCGGTGCGCAGGTTCTCAGAATTGCTTTCGCACTCCCGCTGTCAAGAGCGTCCTGGACTCAGCTATTGTTTTTACTTTTTTATTTTTATTTTTGGCTCACCTATACCACTGTTTATGCAGAGGAGAAAAAATGGGGTCACTGATGGAACAGACTTGACTGGAAGAAAGGGCGAGAGACAGACAAACCAAACCTGTTCACACTGTCGTTTTACAGCTCACTATAGACCTGAACTATGTTGTGTCGAGAGGTCAGACCAGTCCAGGGAGCAGCAAAGATTAGCTGGGATTTAAAATAAAACCCTTTGACGAGGGGTCACCTAGAATAACTCCCGTATGTATCCATGAAGAGACCTGAGGACCATATTTGGAGGTTAGTGCTCAAAAGGGACCAGGGCCACCCCCTGGGTGACTTTTCCAAGGCAAAAAACAATCCCCTTTCCCAGGAATTCTGAAGTGGAGGTGAACCGTCCAGGGAACTGAGATTCTCTTGCTTCAAAGAGGTGTCCCATTTGATGGGACTGAGGAGCTAAGGATACTGGTGGTGTACGCCCTGGGTGTGTGGTTTAGGAACCTACTCAGTGTTGCTTGGCTTATGAAACCGGTGAGCACTGGGGTTTTTTGAAACCTAACCAAAGGATTAAATGATAAGATCAGATGGATTATGAAAATATGTATGTGATTACAGATCCGGCCTTTTATAGATTGCCTGCAAGAGTCAGATGTCTCCTTAATGAGATAACGAACCTGAAAGCAGTGTAAGCGTGTGAGTCAAGTCTGTTGCTGTTGGGGCTTAAGTGGAATTTATTACATGTCACTGGTGGGGGGGAATCATGGAAAATAGGGAAAAAAACCCCACAGCTTTTCATCAACTCTATGGCTGCCTGGGCTACATGAAATGTTTGTTTTAGCTGTTGGGAATTGCCATGCGGTTAATAGATTGCCCAGAAGTAGTTCTGAGAGCACCCTTTCAGTTGGCCGCTTCACGGCAGGATTCTGGGGTTTAAATTAAAAAGTTAATGCTAGAGTAAGCATGAGTAAGTTCTTGGGACAGATTGTCCTCCGCATTGTTTCCATCCATACGTGAGTGCAGGAAGCGTGTGTGCCCTGGACATATGCTTCTCATCGGAAAATGCGATCAAATGTCTCTCTAGACCGCTTCTCGTGGAAAGCCCTTGGCCTCTTCTCAAGCCTCAAGGAAAGCGTCTAAGCTCCCAGCTCGCTAGGTGGCCTCTCCCAAGGGACGTGTCAGAGGCAGGGGCGCCTTGCTCTTTGTGGGTGGGAGTTTGCTCATTCCGGATTTCATACCGGCCTCCTCTAAAACATCTGCGTTGCTTTTTTAAATAGAATTGCCTCGCTGCCACAAAGGATTTGGGTAGTTGTGTGAATCTGGGCGACCGAATAACAGCCTTCGTAATGGTGATAGCAGCAGCAGCAGTAACCACAGCCGACCTTTCTAGAGCGTTTCTTATACGCCAGACGCTTCTCTGTCACAGGTTTTAGTGCACTTATTCCACGCAGGGTGGAGTCTCAGATTTAACCCCCCATCTTCTCCTTCCAGAGCTCGATAGCCAGACTGGCTGTGCTCTCTTACCAGGATGGCCAGGTGACTGCCAACTGTTAGCTGCATCACACAGACTTGATTTTTAAGAGAGTTTACGTGAAGAGAACCATAGGTTACATGTTCATTTGGACATTTGTCTTTTATATACTTTTTGGTTTTGTGGGGAGTAAGTTCAAAGCACACCATTTATCATCCATTCAAGACATTCAATTACAAAGACCTATTTTGTTCCCCCACCTTCTTGATTCCAGCATATTCGAAAGGTTCTCCTTTTAAGCTAAGTAATTCAATTTCATGAAAAAGAAGGGCAGGGGACTTTTAGAGCTGCTCAGAAAGACACGAACGGCTGATGCGAAGGGACAGGGTGAGCTCCTTTGGAGACAAAGGTTTTAATAAATCAGTCCACGTTCGTGACAGTTTTAAAACGCTTCAGGTCAGTGAGCATCGATGTTCTTCTTTGGCTCCTTCTCTGTCTTCAGTGAGAGATGTGTACTAAGCAGAGGTGAGCGGCTCTAAGATTGCTGTCTTCCCAGGAGGCAGGGTCCCCTGAGTGTCTTGGGTATCATCACCCAAACAACATTTCAGAATAATCAGTCCCTGAAGCCATACTGTGCAGAGGAATCAGGCCACTTCCCCTGAAGCCTGCTCTTCCTTTTAGAATGTCGAAGCCCAAACTGGAAATGCCCTTTATGGGTGGGAGGCAGTGGTATTGCTGACCATATTTCCAAGTGTGGAACCAAGGGACTGGGTTGGCGTTTAGGGGAGCCTGTCTGGTTCAGTGCGGCTTTATTTTTCTGGCTGACACTACCAAAGGAACACCCGAGGGTAATGCCGGTTCCATTAGCCTGGTGCAAATGTTTTTATTTTGTGAAAGGGATTGTGAATCTGGGTTTCTTAAAGAGAAACCCACGCTGGAATGAGGGAAAGGAGTGCCTCAGATTTTTTAGATCATTTAGATCACGTTGGTCTCTAAAATAGGTGATTTAGGCCAAAAATGAAGGAAACAAGAAAAAGAAACAAACAAAATAAAATCGACAAACAAAAACAACTCTAGTTGTTTCAGGTCTGAATTACCTGGATTTGATCAACATGAAGAGCAGGTCAATCAGATGACGGGAAAATCTTCATGAAGAAGCCTTTTCAGGCATGTCTTTGAGGGTTACTTTTTCAGGGGTTGTTGAGAGGAGATCCATTTCTTCTAACCTGCTTGTGATTTTTTTCACCTGTGAGTCTTTCTTGGAATCGAATGAATGGAGAGAGCACTGGTTTTGCCCATGAGCAGGATCTGGGCTTGACTCCTGGTGCAGCACTTAGCTATCTGGCTACGTAACTTCTCTGAGCCTCAGTGACCTCATTTGAACATGGAGTTGATAATCCCTCCCTTCTGTAATGATCAGATAGAACGATGGATGCAGAGCAGCTAGTACATAGGGTGTGTTATGTGACGCTCGTCTGGTTCACATATATCCCACTCTCTGAGTTGAGGACGAACCAGAGGATGAGTTGCTAGAGACAGCCCGTCCAGTATTGGTTGAAATGAGAAAGTTGGCAAAGGAGAGATGCCTACAGATGTCACTCAAGATATACGGTTTTCTTGCTATAGCTCTACGGCTGTGTGACCTTGGGAAGACGCCTCACCTCTGTGATCTTTCTTTTCCTAACTGTAAATTGTGAATAGTAATAACGGTTCCTTTCTCCCAGAGCTGTGGATTAAAGGAGCTAAGGCAGAGCGGGTGTATACCTCAATGCCCTGCGCTCAGTTAGGGAAACTGCGCCTCTGTGTCTCCTTCACCTTTCTGGCTGCCAGCCATCCTGACCCTCATGAAGACATTTGGGGCTCCCTGGCTGGCCCTTTTATCCCTGTGTGCCAAACCCGCTGCATTGCTGGAAGCTCGTCTCTGCCTACAAGGGGTCCTTTAACCTCCAAGCGATCCGGTCCTTTCCTGGGCAGCTTGTGGAGGTCGATTAGATTCGTCGAACAGCAACACGGAGGATGTGAGTCACAGAGAGGGAAAGAGGAGAGGCCCGTAAGAGGAGAGGCAGTCCTGAAGCTTGTGTAAGTCATTGGTTCTCCTGAAGCAGGTCCAGAGCTCTGCCTCGAAGCACTGCCAGCTTTCGTTTGTTAGTCACAATTTCAAACAGACTGAATGTCAAGTCAGGATGAGTCCTTATTCACGTAGAGAGGTGGAAATAATATAATTTGATTATAATTACACCGATATCAGTTTATACACGGAGAGTGTCAGTGTCTTTGATTCTTTTGTCATTTTAATTTTTTGTTTTTTCAATATTTAATTAAAAACTTTTTAGATAATTTTAGACTTCAGAACTACGAAAAGAACACAGATGGTTTCCATATACCCCTCACTCAGCTTCCTGGAAGGGTTACATCTTGCAGAATGCTAGAACAGTGATTTTTCAACTGGTGTGCCACAAGAATTTTTAAAACATGTAGTACCTGACTATTTAGGCAGGGGCACTGAGCTCCTTTCCTTACATTGTCAAACAAAGAAAATGACAGCAGCCAACACAACAATAGCTGTCTGGTGTAAATGAATCAAAATTATACCTTTTTTTTGGCCGCAGAATTTTAGTAATTAGTTAAGTGTGCCATGAGATGAGAAAGGTTGAAGATCACTGCCCTAGATTATAAAACTAATTAAAACTAAAAAAATTAACCTGGCTCTGATATTATTGGGTTGGCCAAAAAGTTGATTTGGTCTCTTTCATGAAATCAAAATCGGTTTCGTGAAGCCAAATTAGTTTGTGTAGCCATTGTAATATTGAAGATGGAAGGAAATAAGCAACATTTTTGGCATATTATGCTTTATTAGTTCAAGAAAGGTAAACACATAGCTGGAACACAAAAAAAAATATCTGGGCAGTGTATGGAGAAGGTGCCGTGACTGATCAAATGTGTCAAACGTGCTTGGCGGAGTTTCGCACTGGAGATTTCTTGCTAGAGACAATGCTTCCCAGTTGGGTAGACCAGTTGAAGGTGACAGCAATCAAATCGAGCCATTAATTGGGAACAAGCAACGTTATACCATGTGGGAGAGAGCCGACAAACTCAAAATATCCAAATCAAGAAAGTTATTTGTGACAATGAAAAATGTGTCTTTTTTATTCCGGGAAAAACCATATGGACTTTTTGGCCAACCCAACACTCACTTAGAACTCTTTGGGTTTCCCCAGTGTTTCGGCTGAGGCCCTCTCCGTTCTGGGATGCGATTCAGCATCCCACTTGCACTGAGTCACTGTTTCTCTGTGGTCTCCCTCCCGTCTGTGATGGCGTCTCAGTCTCTCCTGGTCATTCATGGCCTTGACACTCTTGAAGAGAGCTGACCAGTTATTTTGTAGATTGCCCCTCGATTTAGGATTATCTGATATTTTCTCCATTTCTAGATTTTGTAGTTCACTGCTCCACATACACTTTACTGGCCAGACAAGGAATCTACTGACAAATGGAAGTTTTAAGGCCTAACAAATCATCTAGTTATTTCAGCCTGGCTGGGTATTTTTAGTTTCTGGAGGTTGAGAGTCTGGCCCCTGGAGCCAGACAGCCTGTGTCCGGCTCCTGGCTCTGTGACTGACCTGCTGTGTGACCTTATGAATGTTATTTGACCTCTCAGTGCCTTAATGCTCTTGTCTACAAAGTGGGGATAACACAGACCTGATCTCCTTGGGTTGTGGTATAGATTAAGTGAGTTGAAGCGTGATGCACATTAGAATAGCACCTTGCATTTAGTAGCCACTCGGTATGTCTTAGCCGTTACCATTAATACATTATCCACAGCCCTCTCCAGCTCCTCCTGCCCTGAAATCCAAGCCTAGTGACATCCTGCTGTCACTTCTCAGGTCTGCGAGTACAGGCATGATGACGTTGCAGCAAAGCCCTAGGGTTTGGGCATGGTCCTTGTGTTGCATCTAGAAAACCCATTTCAGCTGGAGGGCTGTATCTTGGCTACTACAGCCATGCAGAAGTTCAGTCTGCAGGGCCTTCTGGCCATGCTCAGCTCTTCAAATGCACCTGTCTGCATATCCCCACCCTTAATGCCAGCAGCCCTGGGATCTCCTCAGAAATTGCTCCAGGCCCCATTTTCCTGCACTGATATTCTGTTCTTCTTGTTCCGCATTCTTTGAGCCCCTCATCTTTGCCTCCCCTCTTCACCTGGCTCCTGTGAGCCTATGGCAGGCAGCGAGAAGGCACCCCTTCATAAGACTTTGGTCCCTGGAGCCTCCTGTCTCTGGAAAGGCAGTGGAGAAGAAAATCCTCTCAGTTAACTTCAGAGGACTTGATACTGATTTTAAAAAAAATTTTTATTTGCTTTTAGAGAGATAGTGATAGTGATAGCCAGTGGGAGCGCTGGGATTGTGCAGATTGAGGCTCCATTCTTAGAGCTGTCACTTGCTTGACTTTCTGCAAGGTCAAGCCTCAATTTCTTCCTCTGAAAAATGAGATTGGTAACATAGTATTTCCATATCAAGGTGTTGTGCAGACTCCATCAGGAGCTCTCTGTGAAGCCCCTTGCCCTGCTGGCGGTTTAAATGCATGAGTGTAAGCGATGATCGGTGCTAGAGCCTGCCTTTGCTCTGGCCTGATCAAAGGTAGCATGTACCTTCCTTCCATGCTTTTCTGGGCTGCTCCTTCTGCCTGAGGTGTCCTCTGCCCTCACCCCCACCCAACTTTACAGTCTGCTAAAACCTTATCTTACCTTATCATAAATTCTTGATTTCCACAACAAGATGTGCTCATTACTTCATCACTCTATGGACCGTTCCTTACTTTTCTAGCTTGCAATATTTATATTCTAATTTTTTGTAAGCACTAGTTGTATATTTGAGTTACTGTCATGCCATCCTACCCTGGCCCCCTGCCTCACCACATGTGCCTCACCATCAACTCGGACAATAGGTTCTCAGAGGGCGCAGTCCTGTATGGCCTCGCCATGGGGAGCACAGAAGACAAGCGATGGAAGTTCAGAGTGAACGTATTAAATCCTGAAAGGAAAAGCCAAGCGCCTTTCAAACCCTCTATCTGGCTCTGTCACGCTCCGGTGGGTTCAAGGGATCTCGTGTTAGGGACAGTGCTTTGACAAGCATCAGCAAAGCCATTTCCATACACAGGAGAACATAGTTTCCACCAAAATTTGCCCCTCTGCTTCCCACAAATACCCACCTGCAGCCTGGGTGTCAGCTCCTTAGTCTGGCAGACAGCCCACACCCTCCTTGGTTTCAGAATTAAGTGACCAAGTCCAAGCCATGCAGAGTCTAGAGTGCGCTTGAGGTGTGGAGTGGCTTTTCTGGACTGTTATGTCTGTCCCGGGGCCCCTAACAGAGGCTTGCACCTCAGCCAGAGTCCTGGGGTGCACGGTAGGCATGACCCTGTGGTGGGTGAGTGCATCCCAGTTCTGTAGACACATTTCTCTTCTTACCCCTGAGGCCTCATGTCTTTGTCTATCCAGCTTCCAGCATGGCTTTGCATTCACACTTTGCACATATGCTTTGCTTCATATCGGGAGGCGGAAGACACAGACTTATGATACGGAAACTTAGCCTTGTAAAGGGATTCAAGCCTTGGATGGAGAATCTATCACACAGTCATACTTTATGGGCAATGCAGAAACATAGCTCGTAATTTTTATGCTAAGAGTGTCTGACAGTCCCCCTCCCCTGCCTGCCTTGAGTTTCATGACGGAAGATCCCTTCATAAGACTTTGGTCCCTGGAGCCTCCTGTCTCTGGAAAGGCAGTGGAGAAGAAAATCCTCTCAGTTAACTTCAGAGGACTTGATATTGATTTAAAAAAATTTTTTTTATTTGCTTTTAGAGAGAGGGGAAGGAGAGAAAGAGAGGGAGAGAAACATTGATGTGAGAAAGAAACATCAATTGGTCACCTCTCACACATGCCCTGTCCAGGCACCACAGCCCAGGCATGGCCCTGCCTGGGAGTCAAACCAGCAACTGTTTGCTTTGCAAGGTGACACCCAACTGACTGAGCCACACCGGTCAGGGCTGGTGTTGGTGTTTTAAGACCTCACAGGGACATAGGAAGGGCAACCAAGCAACAGCTGCAGTGCATTTTCTCTCTCCCAGACTTGTATTTTTCTATGATTTTAATGTGTTGTCTGCAGGTGGTGGTCTGAAGTAGTGTTTAATTGAAATCAGGTGAGAAATGTACACATAAAACAGTAAAAGTGAAAAGGTACAGAAATGAGGACGTTACTTACACTCACGCCCATCACAATAGGAGTGGCGGGGCTCTGTGCATCATGATGCATCTTTGAGTGGCATCAGACGAGGTCTCTGCCCGCACGTGCTTTCCTCCATGCAGTGCAACATCCCAGGGCCAGCTGGCCCAATCTGGGGGCAAAGCCCTGGCCGGACCTTGCGGCTGGGCCTGCATCTGCTCTGGCTGACTGCTGTGTCCAGGCACCAATGCCTTCTGCATTTTAATAGGAAGCAACTCAGCAAGCCAGCAGAGTTAGGAAAAACAAAACAAACAGGAATAAAAATACTCCGTTTAAAAATAAATGACAATCCCCATTGTTCTTTAAGGCAGTTGCTTAAAGAGAACTGGGAAAAGCAAGGCTGAATGACTTGGACAGGCTACTGAGCTAGGCCTTACTTTCTTCATCTGCAGAAGGGTATCAAAATATTTCCCATACAGAGTTGACGACAATCAGTAATGATGACACTGATAATTCATTGAACATGACTGTGGGCCAAGCATTTTTCAAAGGTCTTCACAGTATGAGGCAGGGACTATGAACAGCTCCATTGTGCAGATGAAGAAACAAGCTCAGAGAGGTTTAGTGACTTTGCCAAAGTCTCACAGCTAGGAAGTGCTAGAGCAGGGAGGACTCAGACCCGCACATGATAGGCTGTAGAATGTGTGCGGTTCATAACTCAACTGTACTGTTGCAAGAATCCAGGGGAATAATACAGCTTCACTCAGAGTGTGCGGTGGGTGGCCCGATGAGATGAAGGGGGGTGTTAAGGGGCCATGACATGATTGAGGGTGACGGATGACAAATTAACATCAAGGCACATGGTAAGGAAAGTACTTTCCAAATGTCTTCCACTCTTTCTGATTAGGACAAGGTTCATCCTTTCATTAGGTGCCACTATGCCTATTCCTCTAAGACCTTTTAACTTCCCTTTTTGAACAAAGAGGCAAACAGGTAGCAGAGGCTTCGGCAAACAGCTTCTATCTAAATGTCAGGAAAAATGTGTGTTGTCACCTTCGTTTTCATACCTACTTTCTATTTATGACTAGTGTTACTGGTTTTCTCTCGGTAGTTGTGGTGGAAAAATACCTCTCGGAACACATTTAAGTACAAAGAATTGGTCAGTGTTAAACGTTATCGAGTGGATACTAGTGGAGGTGGCATTCGGATGCGGCAAGCGTAGCGAAGGCTGAATGTGAGTGACGGATCACGAGAAATGCTGTGGCAGGCCGTGGGGAGTTCCCGGCCTAACACGCGGCACGTGGTTCATGCTCACTAAATGTCTAGGACAGGGGTGGGGGAGGAAGGATGCAGCGCCCTCTCCCAATCCACTACTAGGAGAAATGCACGGTTGGGAAGTCGGCTGAGTTGGCCTTGCCCTTGAGATTTTGGCTCTGAGTTTTGCTTTTTCTGAAGGCTGTTGGAGAAAGCAGGAGTTGGAGACAGTGAAGTTGGTTTTGGCCCTCACTGAACCACAGTGGCTGAGTGCTGGGGATGGAACTTGAGATCTCAGGGTCAGATCTTCCGTTACAACTGGGAGGCTCCAGATGGGGGAAGGGGTTTCCCCCAAGGTCACCCTGGCTGGGAGCAGCCGTGGTGTGACTGGTGCTTTTATTCATTGCCAGGCCAAATTCCTCATTCTTAATCTCTTCCCAAAATAGCCACCAGGCCTGAACTGGTCCTTGGTAAAACCCAGACAGCTCAGGGTTCAGTCTCCCAGTCTCCAGGTGCTCCCCAGATCCCTGGTACTGCACAAGGCACCGAGTTACCTGGAAACTCCACAAAGGGAAGAAGGTAACTCAGCATCTCCAACCTTCAGGAGCCGACAAGGCTATGCTACAGGATTTTGCTCTTAGACGAGGATCATTTGGGAGGTAAGCGGCCAGGTCGTTTACCATAGAAGGTTCTCTCCAGGAGTGACAAGCCCTGTATTAGTCAGCTCTCACCAGTGTATGCTTCAGTAACAACAACCTCCAGATCTCTGTGGCTTACAACCTCAAAAGTTTGTTTCTTGAGTCGATTACCTGTTTGTTTCAGGCTAATTGCAGGTGCCCTCTATGCCTGCTCCATCCAGGACCCAGCTGAAGATGCAGAGGAAAGGAGCAATGTCAGAACCATGCGAAGGTTCTTGACACTTCCTCTGGGAAGGGACATGTGTTAACTTCTATTCCGTGCTGGTCTGGGTTCCTGAGAGCAGATTCTAGAACAAGGGTGCCAGCACAAGGCGTTTATTTGGGAGGTACCGGAAACACCAGTAGGGGAGTGGGGAAGGGGTTATGAAGTCCCCTACCACTGTGGGCAACTGCAGGTTAATCCCGTGGGGAAAGTTGAGGAGACAGGACAAATCACATGTCCTGTCATCCTCTGGAGAAGTGAGGGGAGTGGTGGATTTACACATCTAGATGTGCTCGTCATTGGTTGGGGGCTACTTCTGGCCTGTGTGGGTTCATCGTAGGCTTCTAGCTTCTGAAAAAGCCCTCAGGCAAGAAGATAGAGCTGCTGGCAGTGGGAAGTTGGCTGGAGGGCATAAGGGAGACTCAGCCAGTGATATGGGTGGGGTCCCAAGAACATCTGCCACGGGCTTGCAGCCCATTGGCTCAAGGAAGCTGCAAGGCAAAGCACGTCTTCAGGGATGGTGGGCAACTATAATCCTCCCACAAATATTTGAGGACCAAAACACAATTTCCAGCAGGTCCTGAGCCCTGTTGTATGACAGGCACCAAACTGTTTCATTAGCAATGCAGGTGATGCTTAATGGAGAACTACCAGGGAGACTGGAGTGTCTCGACCTCAGGACCATTGGCATTTTGGGCTGGGTCATTCTTTGCTGTGGAAAGGCTGTCCTGTGTGTTCTAGGATGCTTAGCAGCATCCCTGACCTCTACTCACGAGATGCCAGTAGCAACTTCTCGCTTCCAACGGTGACAACCAAAGATGTCTCCAGATTTCCAAGTGTCCCCTACGGAGCAAAACTGCCATCGTGGAGAACTACTGATGTCGATCATACATGCATTGCTGACTCCCAAAGAATGGAAATAAATCATAGGCACCTGAATGGAGAAGCTCACAGCCTAAGGGAGGAGACGAATGCATATAAACTATAATGGCAAGTCAGTCTGTGTTGCAACAATTTGAACCATGTAAAGGAAGCAGAAATAATTCAGAAGTGGGAAATATCGCTTCCATGGTGGGGGTTGGGGTAGTCAGGGAAGGCTGTATTGAGGCAGAGACAGCTGAATAAGGTTCTGAAGGATGAAGAGGAGTTTTGCGGATGAGCGATACCACATGTAGAAGCTAAATATACTCTCTGATGATTGTGGAGACTTGGGGATGCTGTAATAGTTGACGCTGGAAATGCTGGCTTCAGAGCCTTCTCACACTCAGAAAGGCCAGGTTTCGGAACTGTTGTTAAATTGGCTATCTCGTGTGACCTATGTGATCTATCGTGTGTAAGGAGCATCACCAAGGGCTTTGGGGGCTCTTCCTGGGGGTCCCCAGATGGCGTGGGTATGGCCCACACTCAGAGGGACCAGAAATGCCTGTGCTCTATTATTCTGGTTAAGAGAGAAGGCCAGTTATTTCTGCAGTCTCCCTCAGTGCCCTTTCCTATCTCAACCACTTTGATGTCTGTTGCCTATTATTCTGCAAAGAAAACTGGTTGTGGTTTCACTGTTTAAGTTCTCTGCCTCGGTTTCCTCAGAGATCATCAGGTTCTCTTTCCTGCCCGCCTCATAGTCTTGCTCTGAGCAGATGAGCAGATTATACAGCATTGGCTGGGGATTCCAAGGGGTCTGGGTCCCAGCCCTGCTCTGCCATCCGCCAGGGGTGCACTTCCCCGGCTCTCCATTTTCTCCTCTGTGAAATGGGTATAATACCTGCTTTGTGGGGCTGTCTTGAGGACTAAACCGTGCTGTCTATAAGCTCTCAGCCCTGTGCCTGGCACACAG
>PVKM010015653.1:0-27669 GCA_004027735.1 Carollia perspicillata
GGAAAGCTAGACTTGTTAAGCCCAGTGAGCATAACATTTTGTGTGTGCCTGAGAGAGAGCATTGTTTTGTTGGAATCGCCATGTTCCTCTGGATTCAGTCTTATTTGTAAAATGAGGAGATCGAACTAGATTACTTCTACATTCCGTTCAGTATACATAGCCATGATAGAGATTCATCAAATACTTATTCAATATCCAATGATTACCAGGCATTGTACACAAGTGATTTATTTAAATCTTATATAATCTTATAAAAGAAGACATTTCAAGTCAGAAATATTAGTGGACCAAGCTGATAGGAAATTTTCTAATGGGTTCTATGTAGCTGATTTTGTTTAGAGCCAAAGTTTTCCCTCACACCTTTGATCCCACACAAGTAACCAGTCACCCATATCATACTGCTGTCTACAAGTGATGCATTGTGGAGAGGGCTAGGGATGGGAAGACCCACATTTAAGCTCAGTTCAGCACAGAACTCCCTCCACTCCAAAATAAAATTTATTATTTTTCTAATGTATGACTTCAGTTCCTATACTTCTCTCTGTCCAGTCTCAGACAAACTTCCACCTCCTTCTCCTACCCCTAGCCCTATCTAATTGGGGTGTCAGGAGGAGGAACTTGTCCCCACACCCCTTTTGAGTTCTTATAGCTAGACTAATAATAAAATTGACACAACACAGATTAACAGGGGAAAAAGTTAATTCCATGTGTATGGAAAATAATAAAATTGATATTCAGAGAGTGATCAAAAAGTAGACATTTTATTTTTTTACAAAAAAAATCAATAATTTGAGACAAAAAAACTTAGGTTTGGTGATCGTTAGTGAGGAATCTAAGCAGTTTGGGACTGAGTAGTAAATTAGTGCCACAGAGACACGGTTTATTGACACAGCCTTCTTGGAGTTCAAAACTAGTTCAGAATTTGTGGTGAAAGAGTGTCTCAATTTTATTATCTTTTATAGCACAAAGTTGACATGTTATTTTATACTCACAATAATACTCTCAGATAAATAGGAAAGGTAGAATTGTACTTGAGAGATATGTAGGCAACAAAGTTGAAGTTAGAGAAGGTAAAGGTAAAAACAAGGGATCAATGTGAAAATCTTTCAAAATAATCATCAGTGTGTGGTGGTTGATTTGATATAAACACTAAGGAGAAGAAATGAAAAATTTTATTTAAAGACTCAATGCTGAGACAAGTAGGACACTATGAACAGGAAAAAAAAGGGAACCTGTGAGAAAATAAAGCAATTTTGACGAAGAAGATAAATCCACCCTAGGAGAACACAGCCAGGTGGAAACGGCTGGTAGGCATCGGGAGGTGTGTTCCAGCAGAGGTAATACCTACGTGTGCTGATGAAGATGACGGCTGATGTTATTGCCACAGGAATGTTTCCCACTTCTGTCATCTGTGAGCACGGCTTCATGTCAACCATTCTGTACGCTGATTAGAAACGTTCATAAGAACATTCTGTCACTCCTCCTGGGTGAGATAACAGTGAATGTCGGCACACCATCTACTGGGCATCGTGAGCCCAACTCCTCTGCCCCCTCTCAGTGTTCCTTCCTGGGAATCTCCACACCCTCACCTCCAGGAACCCAAGTCAGAGAGCAGAGAAAAATCCTTTTGCCAGAACTACCAGGTTTTATTTCTATTTATTTCATTATTTCTACTTTTATTATTCCTAAATTTGTAATAAAATTTGAACCAATGCAGAAAAACACACTGATAGCATTGTTCCTCTCTGATAAGGGCCCCCAGGGAATAACAGGTTAATAAAGTATCCTTTAAAAAGATGAGTTGCTAACGGACAACTCATGCAGCTATTTTTGTGCTCTCGAAAGAGAGTGGATACCACCTGTCTCTTATTTCTATTTCATTTTGTGTCTTATTTCTCTGGCCTGTGTTCATAATAGTGTGTGGTCTTTTAGCTTCTAACCATTTGTCAGCAGGAGATACATTTGTGGCTATTTATTCAGCATTGTGATTGATTGGTGCTGACTCAGTACTTTCTCCAGCTTCTATTTTGAAAGTCCCCATTTGTTCAACAGGAGCTACCTTGAGGAAATCTGTGGTCAAAAAATAAAGCAAACCCAATTAACCTAAACCCTAAGACAATCACCTTTTAAAAACGACCATTTTTCAATGACTCGACTAAACACAGAAATTATCTCATTTAAATTCATAGTAAATAAGCTACCATGGATTTCTGTTACTTTATACACTTAGACACAAGTGGCTAGTTAGATTGTAAAATCTGGTTGTGTTTTCCTTCAGATGCTCAATGCTTCTTCATTAATTAATTACTTTAATTAGAATATGACCATATGCCTAAGCATTGTTAGTCACATCTGTTACCTCATTTAGTAGCCTTCTTAACACTCTGTGGCATTATTGTACTTATCTAACTAATGATGTGACCAAGGCTTAGAGAGTTTAACTTGCTTGACATTGTGTTCCAAGTAAGTAGAGGAATCTGGTTTGGATCCCAAGCTAACAATGAAGTCAAAGAAATAATCTACTGTCTTTTTATATTCCTTTATAGAGTTCAAGTACATTATAGGTAAGGTCAGTAAAAGAGGTGCAAAAAAGAGGGGGACTAGCTCACAATATCAGCATCCTAACACGTTTTTGCTTTTCCTACAACATATATGTAAGACATAAATTTTAAGAAAATAAGTTCCATTTATAAACTAAATCCCTCTAATTCTAGTGTTCATGTAACTCATAGTAAATCTCACCCCTTTCTCTTATCTATGAATGATCCATTCATAATGGGATACTCCATCTTTATATTTTTATGTAATGCTAAAAAGATTCTATATAGAATCACTTATCTGGAAAGAGACCAGTTTTTGTTCTTAAATGTATTATCTTCTTTGTTCATGAGCTTTTAATGCAGCTTTTAGAAAAGATTTTTGTTAGAATTTATTTTAATGTTTCCTACTTCTTACCTGGTAAATTCTCACAAACATTTTGTCTCCTTCCTGTCCTAAGACTCACACCCAGTTCTACATGTTATCCATATTGTCCAATTTTACTTTGCTTGAGTAATTTTTATTTATTTTATTTTTGTTATTGTTGTTCAAGTACAATTGTCTTCATTTTCCCCCCACCATAGCCCCCTGCCCGACCCATCCCTGCCTCCCATCCTCGAACCCACCCCCTTTGGCTTTGTCCATGTGTCCTTTATATGCAAACTTAAATCATTTTAATTAAGCTATGTGTGAATACATGAAGTATTTACTTATGTACAAAGTGATATATTGTCTAATAACCATTTACAATTCTTCAGTTTAAAATTAAATTTTATTTAATAATACGTTCAAGCTCTCTTAGAGTATACAAACAAAGGAAACAAAAAATAAAGTAGTGTAAATTAGACTAAAGTAAATGTCTATAAGAAACATGGGGCATTTTATCACAGGTAAATTATTGACTCTATTGTAGAATACTGAGCAAGAAATGTGCTTTCCTCATTCATCACTGTGTCCTCAGTGCCTAGCTTAATGCCTTCTGGGTGGTTGGATGGATAGATGAACAGACAAATTGATACATGAATGAAAGAATAAGGTTTTATGAATCAACCACCTTCAGAAGGTGATATAAATACATGGGGAAATGTGAAGTTATGTGATATGTCTTGCTAACAGTCAAAAATTATTGAAAGAGAGAGTCAGTTCTAGAATTTAAGGTTCCTGAGCTCTGACTAGTACTCTGCCCCCCATCCCAGCCCTCACAGATAAGACTATGGTCTGAATGTTCAGGCCAAAGTGAATGCCTTCAAGAGTATATTAATAATCTCAGGACTAAAAACAAAGTTTGCTTATCAATGAACTAAACTGTTCTTGAAAGTTTTCTTTATTTTGTTAAATAAAAATATTTCTTCATCTGTCATAAGAAAAATACATAAGATTTTCCTTATTATATAGATTCTTGATATAGCATTCTGTAAACCAAAAGAAAAGTCTGGTAAGTAAAGAGTTTATCTTATGCATATATTATGCAGACTCATTGTAAAATTCCAGATGTCCTTAACATTAAATTATGCTGGAAAAAGATGCCTCCGTTCTTTCATAAAAGAGAAAACTACTTCTGTGTTGTGCAGGATGAACCGTTTCACATCAAATATAAACTGCCTGGCAAAGTATGACAGACAACCAGATGACAAAGAGCATCCAGTATGCTCCAGTGTATCCACAGTGTACTCTCAGACTTAAGCGTAGTTGCAAATCTCCACAGCATATTTCCTAGCCTAACACATATTTCCACAAGCCTCCCATTCTGCCCAGTGAGACCCTTAGCTAGTAACATCTGCTACAAATGGTTTTCCTAAAGACAAAAATTCTTTCCAAAACCCCAAAGAATACGCAGAGACAAGCTTTTCTTTTTCAGTGTCCTTTGGGTTGACAGCTAGGGCACAGGGATTGATAGTCAAGGGCTCTCCCTGTTGGAAGTGACCAGTAAAATGTACCAGATTAAGTTACCATTTCAGCCACAGGAGCCGATATGTGAAGTGCAGTGTCAGTATATGGTTTTCCATGGTTAAGTAACAGAACATGAATGTCAGTATATGTCCTATCTGCCACACGTGATTTAGAAGTGGAGGAGGTAATGAGATGGGGGAAGGTGGAAAGAAGAGTCTGTTAGTTTGTTAGAGATGCTACGACCAAGTACCACAGACTAAGTGGCCCCAAAACAGAAATTTATCTTCCTACCATTATGGAGGATAGAAGATCAAGGTGTCAGCAGGGTTGGTTCTTCAAGGTTTCTTCTTCATGCCTTTTATTTAGATGGCTGACTTCTTCCAGTGTCTTCCTGTGGTCTTCTCTCTGCGTTTCTCTGCATCTTAATCTCATCTTATTAGGACACCCAGTCATTAAATTAAGGTCCACCCATATGACCTCATTGTAACTTAATTAGCTCCTTAAACACCTATCTCCAGATACAGTCACATTATGAAATACCTGAGGGCTAGAGCTTTAACATATGAATTTGAGGGAGACACAATTTAGCCTATAACATAGTCATTATTTAAGATTTTTAAAATAGATCCTTCTGATTAGGTCCTTTCATGGATTCTGGGAGCTTCCTGGCACCAAGGAGGACTTCTGCTCTGTTTTGAAGATACGAGTTCCTTGGAGAGTGTGAGTGCTACTAGTTAAGGGACTAGGGTAGTGCTTCTCTCCACTCCATTCTAACATCTCATCTTTTAGCCGAAAGAAAATTGAGGAAACTATTTCTCGGTTTGTCCAACTTGAACATTTTCCTTCTTTTTCTCATCCCTAGTTGGCAGTTATTATTGAGCCCTTCTCACTTGACTTTCTTCATTCCTGTCTTAGAGGAAATAGTTTCTGTTAAAATTATTTCACCTTTCCACTTTTGCATAAGCTTTGCAACAATGGACAATGTGTTTTAAAGTGCCTAGCCTGACACCCACGTCCCTCAACATAACGCCTATAAGTAACTCTTATCCTTCAATTTTTTTGTGATAGCCATTTCCCGGTAATCTACTGTTTTGATTTACCATTATTTATGTGACCAAGATTTTATTTTATCTTATTTTTTAAAAGACTTTATTTCTTTATTTTTAGAGTGAGGGGAAGGGAGGCAGAAAGAGAGCAGGAGAAACATCGAAGTTAGAGAGGAGCATCAGTGGGTTGCCTGTCTTAACACACCCCTCTGGTGACCCAGCCCTCAACCCCCAGCATGTGCCCTGACCTGGAATTGAACTGGTGACCTTTCTCTTTGTGGGACAAAGCCGAACCAACTGGGCTACACCAGTCAGGGTTATGTGACCAACACTTTAGTTAACTTCATGTCTATCCCTGTTTTTTATTTTTGTATGTCTTGAATGAAACATGTGAATTTTACTGAGGATTTTGTAGATTAGTTCAAAGGGAGAATTTGCCTCTAAGAGCGTAGAACCTCTCTGGCATTTCCAATCAAGTCAGTTCCCAGGCAATGGCGCATGCATCTCTCCCTCCTCATCTCCTTCTTCGCCTTTCCAGCTTGCAGCCCTCTCCTTGATCCATTTCTCTGCTCCAGAAAGACCACTCACTTACAACTTTCAAAGACAAATTTAGCACTCTTCCTGCAATTCAAACTGTAGCACTCTCCTTATCATTCAAAGAGTTCCAAATTTGCAAATCCCCATCTGCAACCATTACCTTTCTCAGCAAACAGAGCATCTTCCAGATACTCAGTTCCACTTTCCTTCAAGTCAGGAGAACTTAGAAATACAAAAATCGTATTGGTGTTTTCTGTCACACTGTTGCACAAGCCCTTTGTGGATGTGATTCTAATTTATTGCTCTAAGCCTTTGCAGGTGTTTTTCTTCTACTGTTTTCATATTCATTTCATTTCTGAAAAAAATTCAGGGACTTCTCTCCCCTACCTTGCTGAGGGAGTAGATCCCAAAAGGATGGTGAGACTTTGTATATCTATATGCTTTACTCAATATATTTACAAGTTTATGGATTTTTTAAATCATTCGTTGTTCTTACAAACCTGTCCTTCATCTTTTTATTTGGAAATATTCAGAACTGATGAAATAATACATTGTGAATACTTCCTACCTTTTCATTCTCAGGTATTATCCTCAGATTATTTCTGCTTTGTTATTTCATTATTCTTCAACATGATCTGGCAGCATTTCACAAATCTCTGAAATAGGAATTTCTAAATCCTTTTGCCACAGCCAACTAAGCCCAGATGAGAATGATTTGTCACTGACACTTTAAGGAAACATTGACATGCTTCAGATATTAAATCTGTAAAGGAAAAGAGCATCTGAAAGGACTGAAAATGATGAACAGAATAGTAGTTGCATACCAATGGGAATAGGAACTTCAATGTTAATGGGGAAAAAACAGCAAGTCCTTCAAATGCTACCATACTGATTAAAAGAGAAAATCAAGTAGGAAATAATAATTACCTTCATGTACATTGCTTCACTGAAAATTGAGAACTGATTATTAACAGCCATCAGCTTGTATGCCACAGTTAAGATAGGGTATTTTATTTTATTTTATGATTTTATTTATTTATTCTTAGAGAGGAGGTAAGGAAGAAGAGAGGGAAAGAAACATCAATGTGTGGTTTCCTCTCATACATGCGCCAACTGGGGAGCAGCCCACAACCCAGGCATGTGCCCTGACTGGGAATCAAGCCAGCAACCTTAGACATTGCAGGGTGATGCCCAACTAACTAGGCTGTACTGCTCAGGGCTAGAGTATTTTATTTTAAAGCATAGTTTCATGAGAACTAGAAGGCACTGTTTCATTCACTTGACTGAGAATACAAGGCAGATCTCCACCATCACAACACCAGTCTACCTTCAAACCATAAAATTTGACAAGGCATCTCCTGGAACACTTCATTGCCAGACTGTGGACTTTTCACTAGGAAAGGCTGTACAGTGAACTCTAACTGCAGTGCTTTGAGCAAATAAATATCAACTCACATTATTTAGGGATCATCTGTAATAGACTGAGTAAGAATACCCTATACCTTACAACTACGTTTCCATTGCTCTCCTATCTTCCTATAAGACATCTTAGAATTTAGGCAGCTTTGAGCAAATAACTTAAATATAAAGGTTTTTATCTTCCTCAAGTCCCGTAGCCTAAAAGGGAAAGAAGAGTTCAGGAATACGTTCTGGGGGAAAGTCACAGAGTTCCTGTCTTTGGGTGATTTAATAGTACCTGTCAGATTCTCCTCTTTGAAATGTGTTGCTTTGTATACAATTATTCTTTTTCTGATTAACAGAAGTACCAGCTTATATCAGCCGAGTAGAAAAAAGTGTACAGTAAAAAATGATTCATATGTTTTTGGTATAAGGAGAAAATATTAATCTATTTATGTTGAATCCTTTTGGTAAGAGAGTTATAGGTATACTCTAATTTGCCATTATCCTCACGTACAAAATGCTATTAAATTACTAATGGATCATTCAAATTTGTGGAAGTTTCATTTTGTACTTTGTTCTATTTTAGTTTTGCTATTAGTCTTAGAGGTAATCTCTTAATATTAGGCACCATATTTACCCCAAAGGCCCAGGCCTTCTAGAAAAACCCAAGTTGTTTACTGAATGAGACTTTCTAGTTTGGTGAGACTCGAACCCTAGACTGTGTCCCCAGTGAGGAGTGGTTGAGAAGATCTCTCCACTCGTAGAGCCTTTCAGCGGTGGTTCACCTGCCGAGCTGCTCATAGCCTTGTCCTGCACGTGTGCAGTGCAGCAGCCACAAAGAGTTTAGAAATTTGTGTGTTTATGAAACTCATCCAGGCTGTGTAGCCTCCATTTTTAACCTACTTTTAGTTACTCTCTACTGCCATGAAACACTTTAGTTGTTGTTTACATTTTTTCCATAGCTTAAAGTTGCTCTTGGGGAAAATGTATATATATATATGCAAAGTACTCTGCATATACTATATACAACATGAAATACTCAATATATGTACTTGTATTGTTATATACAAACCCTGTAACATATTGATGTTTCTGAGATAAGAAAGATCTTTATAATATAGTCTGTCCTTTTTTTTAGTTGTATTTTTTTGTGCTGTATAGTGTTGCACAAATTCATACTAATGTTTCACTTATAATTCAGTATTTTCCAGTACCCTGTCTAGGAGTTTCCTCTAGCATAAGTCACTAATTTCTGAAATTACTGATCAAACTAAATCCCTAAAATTTAATTTTCTGGAATACTTTCAATTTTCCTGTCCTATTATGGAGAGCACTTAGATTTGGTGTTTTAAAATATATTTCTGCAGTTGTTAGAGAAGAGAATAGTTCTCTTTCCAGAAATTATTTGTGCAACTAAGGAAATAAACATATAAACAAGTTATTTTCTTTTTTTCTCAGAAGAACTTCCAATTGAAATTTTCAAATACTAATAGAAAGAGATGCAGTGATTGCCAGAGGGAAGGGGAAACGGGCGCAGGTAAACACTGTAAGGGAGGATGAATGGTGATAGAGGGCGGCTTGACCTGTGGTGGTGAACACACAATGTACAGAAGGTGTATTGTAGAATTATGTACCTAAAACCTGTATAATTTTATTAACCAATGTCACCCTCAATAAATTCAATTTTGAAAGATACTCAGATTATATGTCTTGGATTAATTTTATTCTCTACCTGTTACAGTTCACAATTAAAAGACTATTAGAATGTAAGTACTGATATTTTTAACTTTTAAAAATATTTATGGTCTTTCTATTGTTTGATTAATTTTTTATCCTCACTCAAGGACATTTTTTCATTGCTTTTGGAGAAGGAATGGGTGAGAAAGAAATGGAGAGAGACATCGATGTGAGAGAGAAACATCAATCGGTTGCCTCTTGCACATGCTCCAGCTGGGACCAAACCTGCAACCCCAGCATGTGCCCTGACTGGGACTTGAGCCCTCAACATTTCAGTCTATGGGATGATGCTCCAAACAACTGATCCACACCAGCCTGGGCTGTTAAATTAATTTTTTACTAAATAAGTTTCAGCCCCAGCTGGTGTGGCTCAGTGGATTGAGCGTAGGCCTGTGAACCAAAAGGTCACTGGTTCGATTCCCAGTCAGGGCACATGCCTGGGTTGCAGGCCAGGTCCCCAGAGGGTGCGCATGAGAGGCAACCACAATTTGATGTTTCTCCCCCTCTTTTTCTCCCTCCCTCTCCTCTCTCTAAAAATAAATAAAATATTTTAAAAAATAAAATGAAAGTTTCACATTGCTAATTTTCTAGTTATAAAACTAAAATAAATATCAAAAAACAGATCATCGATTATTCTTTTTCTTCCTGTGGTAATCATCTTAATAGTTTTTTTCTATAGTAAAGCTTTTTAAGGAATACCTATTATTCTCTTATTTTATAAAAATATGTTATGTTGGGAAAGTGACAGAACTATTGCAACTGTTAGGTAATTAACCTTGTTATTTTCTTAAAGATTTTATTTTTTTATTTTTAGGGAGAAGGGTAGGGGTAGAAAGAGAGGGAAAGAAACATCTACTGGTTGCCTCTTGCACACCCCTAACTGGGGACCTTGCCCACAACCCAGGCATGTGCCTTGATCAGGGATCAAACCAGCGACCTTTCAGTTCATAGGCTGACATACAGTCCACTGAGCCCTGGCATCTGGGGCTACCTTTGTTATTTTTTTTAAGCTGTAACAGAAACCATGGATCTGATACTGTCCCCACCCCCTCTTATCAATGTCTATCACACACACACACACACACACACACATTTATACAGAGTGCAGGGACGCTGATAAAAAAAATATAGCTGATTTTAAAACTCTTGTTATTTGCACACCTTTTGCCACAGAACTTGACTTATTTACTTGACTTTCAAGTACCCAATCTTCATTTTACTCATTGTCCTCAGCCACCATAGTCTCCCTTTGCCTTTACAAAGGTACATTTATAATCACTTTGGGTCACGGTGCCAATAGCTTAAAATATGCTCATAGGTTAATCAGATCTTGGGAGTGAAGTAAAAGAGAATATATCAGCATGTCCTGAGTGTTAATGAGCCTGGCATTCCCATTCCCATTCAATACTCATGGTCCTCTGCATGATGAGCGTTCTTGTCACTTCTCTACTAATAAGATGATGGATGTGCAGAAAGATTAAGTAATTTTCTCAAGGTTACCTAGCTATTTACAAACAGGGCCTAGATTTAAATCAAAGTCTCTGAGTCCAGTGCTCCCAACAGTGCAGCACACTACTGTGCAATGAAGACTTCAAGGCTGGTTTGTAACTATTCCATGAAGTCGTGGGCCTGCACATACAGGGACTAGTCATGTGATAAGCCATTTAAATGCTTTGCTTCAACACTAAACAGAACCAAGTTAGTAAAACCTATACTTTGAAATATCATGGAAAGAATTCTTCTCAGCAACTCTCTAAGTTGTGTGTTTTATGTTTCTCTAAATTCGTAGATCATTTTTCCATGGTCAAACAATGAATTATGGCATATTAATATATATTAAAATTAATATAAAAAGAAATGCATTTACTTTCTGGATAATATCGATAGATAATAACTCAAAAGGAAAGTCTAGAAAATAATAGAACTAAACAGATTCATAAATGTGAATTCGATATTGTATCTTACATTTATTATTGTAAGAACTGATTTATGTCACCCCAAAATTCATGTGTTGAAGCTCTAACCTCTCATATGACTATATTTGAAGATAGGGCCTATACAGAAATAATTAAAGTTAAGTTCTGTCATAAGAATGGAGTCCTGATCCAATAGGAAAAAAGAGACACCAGAGAGCCCATTTGCTCCTCTCCAGGAGTGTACAAAGAAGAGGTCACGTGGGCACACAGCAAGGTGGTGACCACCTACAAACCAGGAGGTGACACCTCACCAGAAACCAACCTTATTGACTGACACCCTGATCTAGGACTTCCAGCCTCCAGAACTGTGAGAAAATAAATGTCTGTTATTTAAGCCACCACTCTATATGTTGTTATAGCAGCCTGAGCTAAGACATTTATTATTATATTTTAGCTATTAAAACACTATTGTAATTTCGACAGTCTCTCTTAGATGTTTAAAAGCATTATTTTAAATAATCTTTATGATAATGCTATGAGACTAGTCTTATTTTACATATGAGAAAGCTGAGACTTAAAGAGATTAAATAATTATACAAGATCTCACAGAGAATTTGCTAGCAAAGTTGTAACTAGAATCCATAGCTCCTGGCTCTTCATCCATTCACCTATCAAAACACCACACTTTACCTATGTGAAGACTATGATTATTACTACCTATGACTGTTAAAAATATGACCAACATTATAAACCATATCACTTAGCACAAAATTATCCATTTATTATTAATTAGTTCTGTGATATAGAGAGAAAATGAAGAGAAACTTGATAATGTTATTTCAGTAGCCTGTATGAGGTTGAAGGTATATTTTTTCTGAGATATTATAGCCCCGTGCCATGTAGGGGAATGTCAATCATTCCATTTCTAATTACTCATTACTATACCATTCAGGTATTTATTTATTCACTTACTCAAAGGAGGACCATCAGGGGCTGTGTGTATTCTTCTAAACTCTAGAGGTACAAGGTAAACAAAACTGAAATATCCAAGGCCCTCATAGTGTTTACATTGAAACAGGGCACAGAGACCCTCTAGATTTACAAAATAAGGACCAATTGTGCTAGGAGTGCTGAAGGAAATAGAGTATGAAAAAGAATAAGTACATGAGGGTCACCTTTAAACAAAATGGTATGAAGTACCTGTTGGAGAACATGGCATTCTAGCAGAGCTTTTTTAAAAAAATATTTTACTTATTTATATATTTTTAGAGAAAGGAGAAAGAGATGGAGAGGAACACCAATGTGTGGTTTCCTCTCATGTGCCCCTTTCTGGGGACCTGGCCCACAACCCAGGCATGTGCCCTGACTGGGAATCAAACCCATGATCCTCTGGTTCACAAGCCTGTACCCAAGCTACTGAGCTACACCAGCCAGGGCCCTAGCTGAGCTTTAATCAGTGAGAACAAGTAAGGAAGCAAAGAGCTGGAAAAAGAGTACCCAGGCAGGAAAGTCCACATGAGCAATGAGGAACAGGAAAGTGATTGATGTGTTGAAGGATCAGAAACAAGAGGGGAAAGAACCAAATGGAGTGTGTGTAATGGATGAAGCTGTAGAATAGGGGCGGGAGAAGCAAAATACAGCAGAAGTTTTGAGCAACAGAAAGATTTGGTTTTATTCCAGAAAGTCGCTCTAACTACTGTTTAGAAGCAATGTCCAATTAGGTGGTTTTTGCAATGGTCCAGGAGAAAGATAACGATGTTTTTTAGAAGCTATAACTTAAAGATGACAAGCCATGAAAAGACTTAAGACATATTTTGATGATGTGGCCAACAGGATTTCCCTAGGTATTGCAGGGGGCAATGAAAATGAGGAAATGCAGAAAATAAGCATGACTTCTAAGGGTCTGGCTTCAGGTACCGAATGGGTGGTGCCACTCTGAGATGTTTTTTCACAGAAAGAACAGCTTTGGGTGGGGGGGTGGTGAACAAGGTAAGGAGCTTGTTTTAAACATGACATTTCAAGATGTCTTTGAGACATTCACAGTAATCACCTATCTGGGGAATAACAATGGCCTAAAGGCATTCTTTTGAAGTTTTGTCTTCTCATCTGCCACTTGGCTAATTCTCTGGAGTAAAGCAGCTGCTGCAATAGGACAGTGGACAGAGCTCAGAGGGGTTCGTGAAGCCCAGAAGGTGCTGCAATCCAGGAGAGAGACACAGTGTTTTACTCATCCCATTATTCCTAAGACTACAAGCATTCCCATGCTCTGCCCTCCTCCAAGGACACAAAACTGGCCAGTGGTAGAGACTGCTCCTCCTTTAAGATCTGAAGATTTGCAGGACTGAAAAGAACACTTTCAGTTTATCTATAATTGCAAGGATGAACAGTCTGGAATTAGAAAAAAATTAAAACAAATCTAAGGGAAATCAGCTGCCAGGAACAGGACAAAGAAGCAGAGAACCTAGAATAAGCTATACTTTGCGCACTAAACACAAAAGCCCAGATCACTTAATTATGGCATGAATATCATGGAACTAAATAAATGATTTTTAAAATTTAAAACTCCACTTGTTGAAAAAGAAGATGTCACTGTGGGAACTGAAGACATATATCAAAATGCAAATAAATATGTAAAACACCTAAGGATCATGAGATCTGGAGAAGAGGTGTAGATTAGAGATATAAATTCCCTCACTTGAATAACCAAAATTTCAATATACAGGAAAATGTTTTATTTACATTTACTTCCAGAATCAGCCTTTTCTGCATATAAGTGAAATCACATGGTATTTGTCTTTCGTGTCTGACTAATCTCATTTAGCATAATATCCTCTAAGCCCATCCATATTGTTGCAGACAGTAAGCTTTTTTATAGCTGAGTAATATTCCATTGCATGTATATACCACCTCTCCTTTCTCCGATCATCTATTACACACCTATGTTACTTCCATATCTTGCCTGTTGTAAATAATACTGTGATGAGCATAGAAAGGCAGATATATTTTCAAATTAGTGTTTTGAATTTCTTCAGATAAGTATTGGGTTAGCCAAAAAGTCCATTTAGTTTTTTCCATAAAATAAGAGACACATTTTTCATTTTCAGCAATAACTACTGATTTGGATATTTTCAGTACAGCTATTATCTCACGTGTGATATAACATTGATTGTTCTCAATTAATGTCTCAATTTGAAAGAAATCTCCAGCATGAAACTTCGCAAACCACTTTTGAAACATTACATCAGTCACAGCACCTTCTCTATACACTGCACAAATATTTTTTTGCATTTCAGTTGCATTTTTACCTTTCTTGAAATAATAAAGCATAATATGATGAAATTTTTCCTTATTTTCTTCCATCTTCAACATTAAAATGGCTACACAAAAATTCACCAATTTTGGTAGGTTTTTAAATAAATGCATGCTGATATGACAGCTGTCACAAAACAATCTAAAAAAATTGTTTCAAATGAAGTTAAAGACAATGAATTGCTACCAGACCCATTTTATGGAAAAAAAAACAAATGAACTTTTTGGCCAACCCATACCAAGACATTGAATTGCTAGATCATATGGTAGTTCCATTTCTAGTTCTTTGAGGAATCTGCATACTGTTTTCCATAGTGGCTACACGAATTTGCAATCCCACCAAAAGTGCAGGAGTATTCCCTTTTCTCCACATCCTCACCAATACTTGTTTGATGATTTATTGATGATAGCTGTTCAGACAAGTGTGAGTTCATATTTTATTGTGGTTTTAATTTGCATTTCTCTCATGACTAGTAACATTGAGCACCTTTTTACACATCTTTTGGCCACTTTGGAGAAATGTCTGTTTAGGTCCTCTGCCCATTTTTTAATTAAATTGTTTGATTTTTTGGTGATAAGTTGTATGAGTTCTTTATAAATACTGGATATTAACCACTTATGAAATTTATCATTGGAAAATACCTTCTCTCATTTAGTAGATTGTGTCTTCATTTTGCTGGTAGTTTTTGTTGTACAAAACCTTTTTTGTTGGATGCAGCCCTGTTTTTTTTTTCCTTTGCCCAAGGAGATATTATTTTAAAAATAATACTAATAGCAATGTCAAAGAGTTTACTGCCTGTGTTTTCATCTAGAAGTTTTAAGATTTTTGAGTTTTCCATTTGAGTCTTTAATCCATTTTGAGATTATTTTTGTGTAAGAAGGTGGTCTCGTTTCATTTTTTTAATGATGTATTTATCCTGTTTTTTCAACACCATTTATTGAAGAACTGCCTTTACCCCATTCTGTAGTCTTGGCTCCTTATCACAGATTCATTGACCATATAGGTGTAGGTTTATTTCTGGACTCTGTATTCTGTTCCATTGATCTACGTGTCTGTTTTTATGCCAATGCCCTGCTATTTTATTAGTGTAGCCTTGTACTGTAGTTTGATGCCAGGCAGTGTGATATCTCCAACTTTGTTTTTCTCTCTGAAGATTGCTGTAGCCATTTGGGGTCTTTTGTGATTCCATATACACTTTTGGGTTATTTGTTCTAGGTCTATGAAAAATGCCTTTGGTATTTTGATAGGGACTTCATTGATTCTATAGATTTCTTTAGGTATTATGAATATTTTAACAATGTTAATTCTTCCTATCCATAAACTCAGTATATGCTTCCATTTATTTGTATCTTCCTCACTTTCTTTTTTCAATGTATTATAGTTTTCCAAGTATAGGTCTCTTACCTCCTTGGTTCAATTTATTGCTAGGTATGTTTTTAAATAAAATTATAAGTGGGATTCTCTACTTAATTTCTTTTTCTGTTTCATTATTGGCATATAATAATACAACTGATTTCTAATATTAATTTAATGTCCTGCTACTTTACTGAATTTACTTATCAGTTCTAGTACTTGTGGGTGGATTCTTTAGGGTTATTTATATATAGTATCATGTCATCTACAAATAATAATAGTTTTACTTCTTTTCCAGTTTGGATGCCTTTTATTTTTTTTCTTGTCTAATTGCTGTGGGTAGGACTTATACTATTATGTTGAATAAAAACAGTAAACATCATTGCCTTCCTAATCTTAAGGAAAATGCTTTTCCCCATTGAGTATAATGGTAACAGTGGTTTTGTCATACATGGCCTTCATCATATTAAGATATGTTTCCTCTATTCCCACTCTGCTGATAGTTTTTGTAATAAATGGGGGCTGGATTTTGTCAAGTGCTTTTTGTGCATCTAGTCATATGATTAAGTATAATCATATGATTTTTCCTTTATTTTGTTTATGTGGTATATCATATTAATTGATTTGTGGATATTACACCAAACTTGAATTCCAAGAATAAATTCTACTTGATTATTTTATATAATATTTTTAATGTATTGCTGAATTTCATTTGCAAATATTTTGTTGAGTCTATTTTTCAGGGATATCGGCCTATACTTTTCTTTTTTTGTAATGTCTTTGTCAGTTTTGCCATCAGGGTAATGGCTGGCCTTGTAAAGTGAGCTTGAAACCTTTCCTCCTCTTGAACTTTTTGGAATAGTTTAAAAGAATAGGTGTTAATTCTTTGAATGTTTAGTAAAATTCACCTGTAAAGCCACCTTGTCTAAGAACTTTGTGTATTGGGAGTATTTCCTTAAATTACTGATTCAATTCTGTTAGTAGTTATCAGGCTGTTCAGATTTTCTGTTCCCTTTTGACTCAGTCTTGGAAGATTGCATGTTTCTAGAAATGTATTTATTTCTTCCAGATTGTCCAATTTGTTGGTATGTAATTGTTTGTAGTATTTTCTTATTATTCCTTGTATTTCTTTGGTGTCAGTTGTTACTTCTCTTTTATGACTGATTTTATTTAGTTAGACTCATCTTTTTATTTACCATATTTTTCAGACTATACGACACACTCTCCCCATTTGGGAGGAAAGGGGATGCATCTTATAGTCCAAATGTAACTTACCTGGCTCACTGCGAGTGGGGGGCGGTGGTGGAGCAGAGTCACAGGTGGCAGGAGCAGGGTCACCACTGTATTTTCCTCCCAAATGTGGGGTGGGGGTTGCATGAGTCTTATAGTCCAAAAAAATATGGTAATCAGACTTGTCCTTTTTTGGATGAATCTGATTAAAGTTTTGTCAATTTTGTCTTTTTAAAGAACTTGCTCTTGGTTTCATTGATCTTTTGTATCCTTTCTTTAAAATTCTTTTATTTCCACTCCGATCTTTTTTATTTCCTTCCTTCTTCTCATTTTGGGCTTTGTTTATTGTTATTTTTCTAGTTTCTTTGTGTGAAAGGTTATATTTTTTATTTGAGATTTTTCTTGTTTCTTCAGGTAGGCCTGCATTGCTATGAATTTCCCTCTTAAAATTGCTTTTGCTCTGTTCCATAGATTTTAGGTTGTTGTGATTTCATTTTTATTTGTCTTAATGTATGTTTTAATTTCTTCCTTAAGCTCTTTGATAACCCATTCTTTGTTTATTAGCATGTTATTTAGCCTCCATGTGTGGCTGTGTTTTTCAGTTTTCTTCTTTAGTTGACTTCTAGTCTCATACTATTTCAATCAGAGAAGATGTTTTATATGATTTCAATCTTCTTAAATGTATTGATACATGTTTTGTAGCCTAACATGTGGTCTATCCTTGAAAATGTTCCATGTGTACTTCAAAAGAATGTATATTTTGTTACTTTGAGGTGAATGCTCTAAAAATATCACTTAAATATATTTGATAAATGTGTCATTTAAGGCCACCATTTCTGCACTGATTTTCTGTAGGGATGATCAATCCCTTGATGTCAATGTGATGTTAAACTACCCTACAATTACTATATTACTGTCAATCTCTTCCTTTATGTCCACCAATATTTGCTTTATATATTTAGGTGCTCCTATGTTTGGTTTATAAATGTTACAAAGGTTACATCCTTTTGGAGGATGTATCTCTTTATTATAAAATATACTTTGTCTCTTGTTATAGCAAAGTATATTTTGTCTAATATAAGTATTGCTACTTCATCTTTTTTTGTTGTTTCTATTTTCATGAAAAATCATTTTCCATCCTTTACTTTCAGTCTGTGTTGGTCTTTCAATCTGAAGTGAGTCTCTTGTAGACAGCATATGTATGGGTCTCATTTTCTTATCCTTTTAGCCACCCTATGTATTTTAGTTGGAGCATTAATTCATTTACATTTAAAGTGATTACCAATAGGTATGTAATTATTGCCATTTTATTATTCATATTTATGATCTTTTTGCCCCTTCTTAAAGAAGTCCCTTTAAAAGTTCTTGTAATACTGATTTAGTGGTGATGAACTCTTGTAGCTTTTACTTGTCTGGGATGGCTTATCTTATTTCTACTACATTTTGTATAGAAAATAGTAATCTTAAATATTTTATATTTATGCTGTTTCAAAAAGTAATTAAAATATGAACACCAACAAGATAAAAAGCCAACTGCAGGCTCTGGCTGGTTCAACATTTCCGCCCACAATACATTAATAACACTGTGTTTTAAAAAGGATATGTTGTGTCAACATATAGCAAGAGATGAACTCAGTTTGTCAGGAAAATGATGACAGCCTAGCCCTTTTCGTCTGGCGGGCACACTCTCAAGATAGCACATCCCTCTTGCAGGGATTAGATGGTGCTCTGCCAAGCTGTCATTTAGGCTGGCAGTTGAATGCATCTGCTTCCTCAGTTACTCCTTCTTCCCCAGTTAGGTAATTGGTGCAAAAATCCTCCTGACTCTCTCTCCTCTGTGACGGTCAAAAGATCTTAAACCCTAACCCATAACTATTTAGTTGGGACTAAAACACAGTAATCCTTAAAGCAGACCTGCTTTGTGGCTTCGAGGTATAATGAAATTTGAGATTGTCAAGGATTTATACTTCTTTTCCATTTGTTTGAAAATGCGCTCTACATAAATGAAGAATGTGACAGTAGATGACACATAAAATATTTGAAGCACCAAACCCCTATTTTACAGTTTTAGTGCAGATTAATCTGTCCATATTCACACAGCATTAGATAAGCCACATCCTGACTTTAAGTTTCCCGACCCACTCCAACATTCTAACTTCTTCTCTCACTCAACTTCTCATTTAAGGAAAATATC
The DNA here is from genome assembly GCA_004027735.1 of Carollia perspicillata. Classification (NCBI taxonomy): domain Eukaryota; kingdom Metazoa; phylum Chordata; class Mammalia; order Chiroptera; family Phyllostomidae; genus Carollia; species Carollia perspicillata. The sequence continues at coordinate 19,153 of PVKM010015653.1, forward strand.
TTATCTCACATAAAGGTCAAACAGGCTATTCCTCGGTGGAATAAGATTCTTTTACTACCCTTTGCTTAAGTATCCCCTTAGCACACTAAATGAGGAAAGAAGCAAGGGCTTTTTCTAAGGATCCTGAGAAACAGAATGTACATAAAATGAACCCCGGCTAATTGAGAATTAAAATATCCAGTAATTCTAGCTCTGAACTTGCCTTTGGGATTTTGAGAAATCACTGTATCTTTTTGGTTTTAAGTCTCTCGTCCATAAAAATGGAGAAATGTTGTGATCAAAGTTTCGTCATGACGATTAAATGAGTTCATATATATCCATAAGGTTTTGTAATGAACAGAAACAGCAATAAGCCTTGTACTAAAACCAAAAGTGGACACAACGGCACTCATTCATCAATGTTGCCTTCAAAACTTTCCACGGGCTTTGCCTTCCTCCAAGGGCGCTGTAACCGCCAGTGTCCTGTTGATGATTCTCCTAGTGCGCGCTGAGACCCCCTGGCTGAGAGGCTCGGAGTGCAGCGCTCTGCAGCGCTCAGCACGGGGATCGACTGCACAGGGCCTGTATGGGCAGAAACTAGCCGCGGGAAGATAGCGGAGAAAAGATAAGGTCATAGAAGTGTGAAAGGCAGGATTAGAAAGTCCTTAAGTAGAACACAGAGTGAGAATTTTTAAAAGATTGTTCTACCTTCCCGAATTTGTGGAAGAAATTTGGAATGGGCTCCCTACCGCTCAGTTCCAATGTAACAACCCAGCCCATCTCAGTAGTAAGAGCAGAACATTGTCAAAAAATTTCAAACTCCATTTGCATTGGCACATTACCTTCCTGTAGTCCTTTATGAGTGGTCTTTTACATATTTTATCCATATGTTGTGAGTAGTATGCTTTCATTACATTTTTGTGTTAATTATTAAAATGTATACCTTTAAAGTAGATTGCATTTTTAAAACCATATTTTGACATTCCTTCTTATTCTAATATAATGGAAGACTCAAAAACCGGACTTAATCCCACTATTTATATGTGGCAGTTTCTTTCAAAATATTTTTGTTAAAATTGGTCTTGATTATTTGAATACCTAAAATGCTGGTAAATACTTCTATTATTTTTGCAAACCATAAAAGTTGTTCTCTGGTTGCTTCCTATTTTAATTCTCTTCCTCTAAAAACGAACAAGCCAGCTCTGCTGCTTCAAAGGTGAATACCTAAGTGTGATAACAAAGAAGACTTTTTCCCTAATCGAAGGGACCATTCTTCAGTCTAAGCTCAAGTGACAGAGTAAATTGGATTTTTGAGTTTTGTAACAACCGTGAAGCATCTATCACCTCACTCAAACAAGCTTTCTGCTGTGTGTCATTATTTCTGTTACAAAGGAGTTATAAGGGAAAATAGTGCTTATGAAAAAGACTATATGCAACCTCAGAGAGGCTAGACGGATGAAAATAGAGATCCTGGTCTATTGTTTACATCGCCGAAAGCAGTCCCACAGGCAATCTATACCTCTCCAGAAATCTCCATTTTCACTGGGACTTTGTATAGTATTTCGTCCCCTACCTTGCTGGAATGCAGCCATGTAACATATCATCATCAGTATTTCAAACACTGTATTAACCTTCTCTGACTGTCATAACACAATGCCAGAGACTGGTGGTTTAAACAACAGAGATGTATTTTCTCACAATACCAGAGGCCGGATGTCTGAGTTCAAGGTGTTGTCGGGGTTGATTTCTTCTAAGGCCTCTCTGCTGGATGTTCAGGTATTTGCAACCCTCTGTCTTCACATGTCTGTCTGTCTGTCTCCTGATGACCTCTTCTTCTAAGAACACCAGTCATATTGGTTTTGGTCCCACCCTAATGACCTAACAATTTCAACTTAATTACTACCTCGTTAAAGACCCTATATCCAAATACAGCCACATGCTGAGGTACTGGGGATTAGGGCTTCACTTTATGAATTTGGGGTGTGACATATTCAGCAAGATGATGAATGGGATGTTTCCCTTCACCTCTCACTCAACAACAATTTGGCCTCCATCCACAGACAGAAGTGCCTTCGTGGGAGCTAAGGGATCCGGGTAGGACATTGTGAAACCATGGCTCAGGCCAAGAGTGAGGAGAGTCATTTTGAGAAGATAGGCCCACACTCAGAGGCCGACTCTCCAAAGGTCATTCTGGTTATAGACTGAGAAGCAGTTCCACACACCTGAGGACTTGGCTACAGCCCTCCTTTGGTTTTGATTCTGTTGCCTGTACCATGTCAGGGAATGTGGGAGGAGTCTGCCCTACTGGGAGTCGGGTAATAAATATACAGACCTCAGGCCAGCTGTGGACCCTGGGGTGGCCCGTGAGTGAGTCCCAGCCCCTCTAGGCCATGGCCCAAGACCCCCTGGAAAACACTGGTTTAGACAGTCATCCACATATCAGAGAGCCTGTGTGGAATTCTGGGAGTCCAGCAAAGAAGTCCCAGAATACCACTGGAGCAAAAACATTGAAACTGGATACACTGAAGACAGTAAAAGGAAGAGCTTGGCTTTACCTAGGCAACCTCTCCCCCAGGGCAATACAGCTCACTGCCAAGACTTTTTTCCAGGGGGCCAGTCAGAGCAAGTGAGCAGGTGCCTGCTTGGCTTTCCCAGCTGTGTGGGGCACCACCAAAGAGTGCCAGTTCTTTCCCTTTCCATCTGGAGCACTAGCACCTGGGCTGCACAGTTAAGGGTTGGTGAACAACTGGGAGAACACCAGGCTCTGAACAACACATACCAAAGGAACTCAACTCCTACTAACCTGGCATGGACTCCTTCTGGGAGCCAGCCAACAAGTCAGTGGGGACCTTGTCTGCCGACCCTCCAATGGTCCAGTTACAAGATGAATACATCCTGGAGATCTAATGTACAGCATGATGGCTATAATTAACAATATTTATTATGTCCTTGAAAGTCACCAAGGGGGTAAATCTTACCTGTAGTCACCATAAAAATATGTATTGTGTTAGCCAAAAAGTAGTTTATTTGTTTTCCATAAAATGGCTCTAGCAGCACTCAGTTGTCTTTAACTTCATTTGAAACAATTTTGTTAGATTGCATTGTGACAGCTGTCATATCAGTGTGCACTTAAAAAAATATCAAAATTGGTGAATTTTTGTGTAACTATTTTAATAAAGAAGAAAGAATAAATATACAACATTTTCTGTATAGTATACTTTATTATTTCAAGAAAAGTAAAAATGCAACTAAAACACTAAAAATAATTGTGCAGTGTATGGAGAGGGTGCTGTGACTGATCAAACATGCAAAAAGTTGTTCGCCAAGTTTTGTAATGGAGATTTCTCACTGCACAATGCTCCATGGTCGGGTAGACCAGTCAAATTGAGATGTTAATTGAGAGCAATCAACATTATACCACACGAGAGATAGCTGACATACTCAAAATATCCAAATCAATAAAATTATTGGTGAAAATGAAAAATGTGCCTTTTATTTTATAGAAAAAACTAAAACTTTTTGACCAACCCAGTAACGAGGTGAGGTGATTGAAGTGTCTGTTAACTAACCCTACTGTGATAATCACTTCACAAAATGTACGTGTAACAAATCATCACATTGTACACTTTAAGTTTACATAATGTTACATGCCAATTATATCTCAGTAGAGTAAGAAAATAAATAAATAAATAAATAAATAAATAAATAAATAAGCTTTGCGATCTTAAAAAAAAAGAATTTTGAGGGGATACAACTCCGTTCATAATCAGCCATAAGCTCACTAAGTTTTTATCTCTAACCATAATCCTCGTTTTTATTTTCTTTGCCTTAATGTACTTCTTTTCTATTTCATCCTGCCTTGCTTTTAATGGCTGTATTCCTTTCTTTGGCTTCAGATTATTGTAAATCTAAAATTTTACAATGCTCTCAAAATGGAAGTTTGCGATGGAAAAATGAAATTACTTTAAAACGATACATGGTTAATATAGAGCCCAAACAATACCACGTGCACACCTGCACACACAGAAACACTCGTTGTCTGGCTTGACGTAATAACTTACAGCTATTGCTCTACGCTGATGTTAATTAGATGCACATCCTGGATTTGGCAACAAATTTCTTGGATAACACTAACACAATGTGCCTTTATGCTCACCAATTCTGAAGTTACTGGCAACATTCAACTCATCTTCTGGAATGTTGTGCACTTTTTTTTCACAAGTGTTACTACTTAGTTCTTATTTTCTCACTGGAAATGAAAGTTTTAAGCACAGTCTGAAATGAAGGAGCAAAATCCCAACCTAAATAGCCCAGGAAATAAGTGGTACTTGAGAGTTTGATGCTTTTCATTAAAGTTTTTAATATCTTATTCTTGAAAATATTTTAATTTAGTAATATGTAGTTAAAATAAGCAAGCCTGTTATTTTGACTTAAAAAATATATCGGTCCATGAGAATGTTTTGGCTGACAAAGAGCACATAGCAAAGTGATAGGGCATATGTGGTCGATGGGATGGTTCTTCCAAACCTGCACTCTGAGGACATTCTAATCAATGCAAGAAGTTTCTTCTCAGACACAGTTGACTATTTCCAATTCTGACATTTAAAAAGAATAAATTCTGCACTAAAGACTATGATTCCCAGACATTTTTTCTGTTTGGCAATATTTCATGTTGTTTCCTAGACTGATTTTTCTTCTTTTAGAACACAAATCTCAAAACCATCTATTCTCACTAATTTAATGTGGCAGATAAGAACAGCTGCAGGCATTCCAGGCTAACCTGTACAGAACACGAAAATTAAAGGGTGTATTTTTCCTTTTGATACATAAACAAAAGGTGCCTGAAGCTTCTTCTCACTAACTGATGACATGCATTTTAATGCTGCCTATTTGATTAAGGCAGATTCTTAACTACGAAAAGTAAGCTCTATTACTGTAAGTGCTGCATCACTGGTCCCACCTCCCTTATTGCTCCTTCTAGTAAGTTCCTGTGCCAAGTACAATGGATGGCTGCAATGTCCATGTTACCATGGAAAATAAAGTCCATCGCCTCCGAACCTGGATAAGTCATTCAGTTTCATGAATACCCAATCAATCTTTACAAAGCATTTGGAACACTTGTTATTTAAAAGTCAAGTGGCAATAGAGAGGAGGGAATGAGGAGTTGTTATTTCATGAGTACAGAGTTATGGGGATGGATGGTAGTAAGGACAGTCACACAATACAAATTATTTAATGTCACTGAACTTATGCTTAAAATGATCAAGATGATAAATTTTATATATGCTTTTATCACAATAAAAAAATGGAAAAATGTCAGGGCCGTTTTATTATATATCTTTGATAAAATAATTTGTATCTAATTAGATTCAAAGGAAAGTCCCAAAAGTTTACTTTATTTTACTATATTGGAGACTATGAAAGGCACCAAAAGTATACTGGATATGAACTTATAAAGAGAAATCTGAAATTACAAAAAAGGATTTTTGCAGGTAATTCACCAATCTGGCAACACCACTCTTTATCATTTCCTTTGTTTGTATCTGTTTGCTCAAAATGAAAGCATAACCTTCTGAACTCTCTGATGAGCCCCCAGGAAAGTAAGGTTTTATATCTACCACTTACTCTGCATCTTAATTAAACCATCAGCTACTATCTCAGAGCAGAGAGAAATTAGTTTTGTCTTCTCTATTTCCTTTCATTCAAAGGTTTCTATCTGAAATTTTTTTTAATTCTCCTTTCCAAGAAAAATCTAGTAAGTAAATAATAAATGCCAGAGTCTGGGATTTATAGATTAAACTTTTTCCTAAAATATGCCCTTTTTTCATTTGGCTTATAAAGATTTTTTATTTAACTATAGTTGGTATTCAATATTATATTAGTTATATTAATTCCAGGTGTACAACATAGTGATTCAACATTTTTATATCTTACAATGTAACCACTCCACTAATTCTACTAATTATCTGTCACTGTCAATCAATCTTTATATCAAGTTACAATAAAAAGTGTCAAGACATAACGACAGATGTGAATCATCTCTGTTGCAGTGTTTTGTCTTGCCTAAACATCTCAAGAGTTTCAGGAAGTCTACCAACTTTCCTGCTGAGTATTTATGGCCCTGTGCTGGGGCCATCGTCCAGCTGTGACCCACACAGGGGAACCGCCCACAGCATTTGCACATCTACGGTTGCTCAAGGTTGTGTTTCAACGTGCTCTTTTCAGTAACATTTTATGAGGGACAGGATTACGATTTCAATGTATGATTTCAGCACTTCCCAAAGCAAGGCGATTTCATTCCCCAAGAGCTTGCCCACAAACCTGGGTCCTGAGTTTGAGATCTAAAAACACTCCACAAGATTTTATGAGCAGAGGCCTAAAGTTTAAATATATTCTATAGAAATAAATAAATAAAATGTATCAATTGTTTCTGTATAAAAGATCCTTTTGCTTAGAGTGTTTTAGATTTTTTAAAGAAAATATTCTAATAAGCTAATCAATGTTTTGCAACAAGGTCCTAAGACCATATATGTGTGAGCATTAAGTTATCTGACACCTCCTTTCCAGGTGCATCTTAACTTAAGGAAATTCACTTTAAGCGCACATGCACTTGAATTTCTCCATGTTCTGGACTTCCACACTGATCGTTGGAAGTTACCTTAAAATACTCCAATAGCCTTCGTAGCTCTTAGCTATTGTTGGAAAACAAGTTCATGTGTAGGGAGTTGTGGTCAGTCTGTACAAAAACATTCAAATAACCTTTTGTATTCATTTGCTGATACCGTATTTAAGATAAGTAGCCTTCACCATTTGCATTGTCATAGATATATTTTTTCTTGCCCTTAACAAGGACAATTTCAGAGTAAAATTTAAAGTTTATGCTTTCATGAACCTGAAATAATATTTCAGTTATATTGTTCGTGCACTCATACTCTTTTTTTAAAAATTGTTGTTCAAGTACTCATACTCTTTAACTGAATTTGTCTAAAAAAGGGAGATTAACCTCAGACTCATTTTATATATGCATCCCTATTTTAAATTTGGGGGACAAATGAGGCCAGTAATTATGGAGGCAGTAAATGATGGAGTAAAATCTTGGACCTCACTTAACCAGCTATATGTCTTTTCCTATCTTTCTTTTTGTATTCCCTGTATATATTTAAAGAAATTTTGACCACCCTTATGCATGAAGTCCAGTCTATAGGCCTAAAATACATCAGTAAAAAAAAAGCAGCAGAAAATTCTTGTCCTTTTATATTCTCACAGAGGGGACACAGGTAAAGGGTAAACATAACAAATAAACTAAAGATCAAGCTAAGCATTTGGGGGGGATGCTGGAAGGGCAGATTGCAATCTCAAGTGAGTTTGTCATGATGGGATTCACACAGAAACTGAGAACTGTGCAAAGACTTGAAGGAGATGAGGGTGTTGGCCAGTGGGCATACTGGGGTAAGAGTGTTCTAGAGGGAGGAGCCAGGGGAAATTGTGGACAGGAGTTTGCCTACTGTGTTTAAGGAATAGAATGGTGTCCACATACATATTAAGAAGGGAAATATCAATAAAAATTATTTCACTCAGTCTATTATCTGCTGAGCCTACAGTTAACATGCACTGAGTCATTCTTGATTATGATAAACTAGTAAGTTCTCATAAATATTATTTTCAATTGTATTTACATGTTTACATTTAGCACACTTTAATGCATTTTAGTTTTTTCCTTTTTTTCTTTTTTATTGTATTATTTTCATTGCCATTTAGCCCCCTTCTGTCCCACTTCCCTCTGCAATCACTACACTGTTGTCCCTGTCCATGAGTCCTTTTAACTGTTTGCTTGATCTCTCTACCCACTAAACTTCCCCTCACAGCTGTCATCCTGCTCTGTTAGTCTGTCTCTATTTTGCTTGTTAGTTCAGTTTGTTCATTAGACTCCACATATGACTGAAATCATGTGGTATTTGTGTTTCTCTGACTGGCTTATTTCACTTAGCATGATGCTGTCCAGGTCCATCCATACTGTAGCAAAGGGTAAAATCTTATTCTTTTGTATGGCCAAGTAGTACTCCATTGTGTAAATGCCCCATGGTTGTTTTATCCACTCATCGATTGATGGGCACTTGGGCTGCTTCCGTACCTTGGTGATTGTAAATAACAATGCAATGAACATAGAGGTGCTTATGTTCCTTCAAATTAGTGTTTTGGGTATCTTTGAATAAATTCCCAGAAGTTGGGTCATTGGCTCAAAAGGCAGATCCATTTTTAATTTTTGAGTTATCTCCATAGTGCTTTCCACAGTGGCTACACCAGTCTGCATTCCCACCAACAGTGCAAAAGGGTTCCCCTTTTCTCCACATCCTCACCAGCACTTGTTGTTTGTTGATTTATCGATGATAGCCATTCTGACAGGTGTGAAGTGATACCTCATTGTGGTTTTAATTTACATTTCTATCATTAGTGACAGTGAGCATCTTTTCATATGTCTATTGGCCATCTATATGTCTTCTTTGGAGAAGTATCTATTCAAGTCCTTTGCCCATTTTT
>PVKM010015654.1:0-27640 GCA_004027735.1 Carollia perspicillata
AGAAAGTGGTGCTTGTGAAATCTGAGTTTCAAATTCATTGGATTTCTTACAGGTATATTCTTCTGTTAACAAATAACGCTCTAGATCAGAAGCTTTGTTACCGAGTTCCCTTGATAAATCCTAGTTTGAGATGAAGGGAAGGAGTGTAGAGAGTAGCATTCTTCTCCACTCGCCCCCTCCAGCTATGCTTATTTCTGGGTGAGTGACTGCTTTCTTGATTGATCATGGAAGACCCTCCTCTTCCAAGGCAGATGGTTTCTCAGGCTCATATCAAGCCACCCCCTCTTTCTTCCCTGCTCAAGCTGAAAAATCTTCTTAAAATTCTTTGCATGTTCACCATTCTTTACCTTGAAGTTTCTTTAGACATGCTCCTTCGGACTGTCAACCCCACTTCAACACTCTTGCCTCACCAAGTCTCATCCTAGCCAATCCTTCCTCTGGGAAATTTCCCTGGTCACTCCAAGGATGACACTGTGTTGATTTGCCCATTTGTTACTCATTATTTCCTCACTAGTTTGTATTCTCCCTGAGGGTGGTAGCAGTGTGTACTTAATTCACAATTAATTCCACAAACACGCCAGCCACTTAAAGGAAATTAAGAAAAAGGAGGAGGTGGAGAGAGCAGAGGAAAAGGTCTGAGATTATAAAAGAGATGGAGCAGGAAAAGAAAACAATGAGAACTCAGGCAGATTCTTGTCTCCAGGTCCGGAGCACATATCTGTTTTTACAGAACACTTCACAGAAGGTACTTTTTTTAAAAAGTAAATAAAACATTTTGCAGGTTATCTGAAGCCTCGCTGGTGTTTGAACAATCCCTTCAGATTTTAGGAAGCAGTTAACCGTAATTCTCCTTCCGTCTGCCTACACTATCCTCCCTCCACTCCCCAAATATATAAAAGACAAATAATTTAAGGCTAAGATTACCTGGAGAAAAAAGGCAAGCAGCTCTTTTAGGAAGAAGACTTTCTCTCTGGTAACATGGATGTAGACCTCACCTCCCTTTCCTTGCTTTTGTAGCTAATGATTTGTCCTCAAACCCTGGTCTAGGCCCAGTGCTTCTCAAAGTTTAGTATGCAGAAGAATCACCTGGGGAGCTTGTGAAACCATCCCAGCTTCCAACTTGCAAATTGGATTCTAATTACATAGGTCTGAGGTGGGACCATAATTTGCATTTCTAAAAGCTCCCAGGCAGTACTGATGCCCCTGTCATGCAGAGGAAGCTCCTAGATCACACTGTCAACAGGCTCTAGCAGGGTCACCATTTAATAATGTGAGAGTGAGTGAGTTGTGGACCAATTTTAATGTTTTTGTTCCTTGATAATTTTACGAATGCTTTGAGTCATTGGAGGTCCTAAGTAGATGCCAGGAAAAATGGTTAATTTCATACATTTTAGAGACTGGATGGAGGCTTGCATTAAACGACATTTATTTTCAAGAGATCCCAGGCAGAACAGTCATTTTGATAGAGCTAAATACACAGTCCCAGCACATCTGGGGTTCAGGAGTATGCTGGGTTTTGCCTCAGACAATCTTGTGTTTGAATCTCAGGTCTCCTCTATCCTAGCCATTTTCTTGTATTTTCCTTTTTCTCTCACACAAAATGGTTATAATTATATCTACCTCACAAGTACTATGGCACATGATAAATACCCTGTAAATATCTTTTATCAATGTTATTAAAAATCCTAAAGAACTTTATTCGATACATATTGTTATTGCTCTCCTTTTATTGCTAAAAACACTGAAGTTTAGGTGCTCACTTAAGGTCACAGAGACACTTGGTGTTAAAATTAGGATTTATGCATAAGTCAGCCTGATTCCAAACCCTTTGCTCTTAACCATTGGGCTATAGTCGAATGGGATCTTTCTGATACCTGTGTGTGTTATGGGCTATTGAGATGGCTCTATCTCCTGAAGACCCTATGAATGAGTGGGGTCCTGTTCTCAACAACCCTGCTCAGCTCCTGTAGCCTCATGCCTATGGCTTTTTTTTTTTTTAATGGGTTCAATTCATTTTATATTTGGTCTTCCTCTTTTCCTGCTGCCTTCTATTTTTGTCAGCATTATTGTCTTTTCCAAAGAACTCAGCCTTCTTATGATGTGCCCAAAGTAGGGCAGCTTCAGCTTTTCTATTTTTAGCTGATGTGATTTCAGGATTACCTAAGAAACCTGAAAGGAAACAGCTCCCAGTAAGCAACCCTATATTTCCTCAAACCATAAGAGAAATCCCAACCCAATACATGAGCACAGCCTTCAGCATGGTGAGGCTTCATGACCCCACTTCCTCATACTTCTTTATGGCTCCTCTACACCAGAACAAAGAAGGCAGCTGAAAAATCATGTATCAATTGTGGAAAATCATGTCTCCATTTAGTACAGGCAAGTGATTCTTCATTGTCTCTGTCAAATAAAACCAGCCCTTAGTTCAAGCCATTTCCTCCAAAAACCACAGCTTTGTTTCCTCCCACCCTGAGCTCAGTTAGATTAACATTAATGATCTTTCCTTTCAGCTGGGTCCCGGAGCATTGGACCCTGCCAAACCATTTTCCACTCAGAATGATTCTTGTTCTGGCCTCTTGCTTACAATGTGGCCCTATCTCAGTTTGGAAGTGACAGCTGTTTAACAGATGCTCACCCACTTGCTTTTGGAATGGAGGCCTTGGAAGATGTGGAGAGAGTCTGGTGGCCAAGAGAAGAGAGCAGGGCATTGAAGATACATTGTGATGAGTTCTAGGGGTGGAGAACATTGATCTCGCAAAGGAAAGCCACCATGGGGCTTGATAGTTGACTACGAATACTGAAGACAGAAAGGGTATTTTACTTTTTTCAAAAATGTGTGCCAGTATTTAAAATAATCTTAACCACTGCTTTCCTCCTACTTAAAAATAAAGCACAAATCAAAAAATACAAAAGATATAAAACCAAAAGTAAAAAATCTGTATGTCATAACTTCCTTTCTTCACTCTAGAGGTAATCATTGCTTATAGCATCATGTGTATCCTAAAATTTATATAAATATCAAACTATTTAATATAAATACTTACTATTTTAAAATCATGAATGCCATTACTTATAATATTCGATATGTATTATTTGACATTTTTCTTGAAGAATAATATTCATGCAGAAAAATACACATAGTTTAAGTTGTAATTGCTTGACACTCGTATAAGGTGAATGAGCTGATATAATCAGCCGGACTCAGACCAAGAAACAACAAAACAGAATTCTAGAAGTTTCCTTCTTCACCTCGCTTTTTTATTTAATAAAACAACTTGGTGATCTCTCCATTTCAGCATATGCAGAGCTACCATTATTGCTGCATCGTTGTAGAATATTTGACTGTACGAAAGAGCCGTCATTCATCTCATAAATCGGCTATTGATTGACGCTTAGGTTATTTTCAGTATTGCTCTGTAAACACTGCCATGAATATTCTTGAATCTCTCTGCACAGTTCTCAGTTTTTTTGAGAATATATACTTAAAAGATAATTGCAATCTATGTTTTAATTGTTAGGAATGTTTCAAAATGGATCTGCAAGAAGTTTAGACTAACATACCCTCCCACACGGTTACAACTTTAGAAAAGTACATTTTTTTAAGAACTGCTTGCTGAACATAATCATTTAGAATATACTGATAAACAAAAAAGAAGTGAAAATCACCCACTGTCTTATTACCTGGCGATGACATTAGTTTTATAAACATGCAAAAATTTTTTCTTAGATTCAAATGAGGAGGAAGGGTGTTGATTTGAAAGGGTACCATGAAACGGCACACCAGCCTGAAGATACTGCTCAGTTGGTGTTCTAGGAGAGAGATCTGATCTCTTTCAGTTTAGCACCCAAACTTTCCCATGGCATCATTTTGGCTGCCCCTGAGGCCTCTTCCCCTCTCTCTGTAAACTAACACCCGTGTTGCTTGGGAGGAAATGGAGGACAGTACCCTGATCCACAGGAGAGGGTCCCCGGTAGCTGGCGAACCAGACAGTGGGGCATGCTATGCTTTTTGTGCAGATAACAGATAGGCATTATAGGGCCCGTTCACTAGTGTCTAAATTCTCTGATAAAGGAAACAAATCCTTATGCAATGTCACCAAGAGGCAAACTCCTTTCTTTATCTCTCCATGCATTTCTCACTGCTGACAATCATTGAATAATAGCTCTGCTCCATGTATATGGAAGGAAAATGTTCACAGAAACAGTTTTCATGAGGGATGATGTCACCAAACAGAGCAACAGATAAAATGGGAGCACTCCTGTGGTATCCATCTCCCTCTTCCTTGCCGTGGCGTCATAGTTTTAAGCAAATAACTTGCACATTTCTTGTAGGGATATTTTCCCTGTACCCTCTACCTTCTGCCTTAGGATTCCTGACAAATGGAACCAGCATAACGGATGTTTTTCAGAGCTGAATGTGGTCTTAGAAAACATGTGCTGTGGGGATTCCCCCCAAACTCAAAATCACTGGTGGACCATGTCTGATTGCTTCTCAAAAGCCAGCTTCTGCAGATAGGCACCTGAATGCCTACATTCCACATGAAAACACTCATCCTAGATGATAGTTTAAATCTTAAATTTTCCTTCTTCTCTGGACTAGTATCTACAAGAAAGTTTATCTTGTTTGCAGCCAAAATCTCAGAGCTTAAAGCGGTTTTGGGCACAAAGCAGTTGTCTTCTCAATGTCTGCTAATTAAGTAAATGAAAGAGCTAACCTAACTTTACCTTTCTGCTAGACCATACCAAAAATCCATTCTTTCTCTCATTCGCAAACATTATGACTTACCAAAACCTACTCTAGTCCTCTCTGTTTTTCTCGCCTGTTTGGTATTTGATCACAATTGCTTCAAGCAATAATTTAGCTATGCATTTGGGGTGGGACATAAAAATTATAAAAAGTTATTTAGAAACACCAAGCCAGACCAGACTCACTAAACAGAGACTAGATATGACATTCAGATGGCCTGCAGGGTTGAGATTCATCTGCAGTGCTGGAGGAAAAAGCAGGCATGGCTAGACTGAGGTATATTACCTGCGCATGGACGTGATTAACACTGGGCTGCCCAGCAGATGTTAATGAGTGGTTCAGAAGCAATGCCTGGAGGTGGGTTAGTTAGTGCTAGATGGAGATCCTATAGGTAATGATCACACAGAAGCAAAAAACTCCAGTAGGACCCTGGGTTCAGGCACAGGGTTCTGCTTCCGTCCGGTCCAGAAAAAGAAAGGTAGAACCCTTGTCTGATAGGAGACTGAAGATGCTTGGACCTTGAGCTTAGCTGGGACTGAAACACTGAAAATTAAGGCCTGCATGCGGTAAGCCATGTAAGGGTGCAGTGTTAGTTAGCTTTGTTCAGCTTCAGGCAGAGTCCCAGTGACTGGAATGGGGATTTGGAGCACAGGATTGATCCCTAGGCGCCAAGCAGGGCTGTTATAGTACAGGAGAAGCCTTCCCAGCAGACAGCATTAGAAAGTGAGCTGCAATAGCCTGTGTGGGGGAGAAACAAACTTTCCTCTACCATGAAGCTTCTTCTGTCTGGTCTGAGAATCAAATAGACATGAGACAGATTAGCAAGAGAAAATAACCAAATTTAATACATATGTACGGGAAACCTGCATACATGACCAAGTCAGAGAGCCCACATACATAAGAGGTTCAGAGATAGAAAAGGGAAGTGAGGTATTTAAGACATCCTGAGCTAGGGATGAGGTACTGCACCTAGGAAGCTTCAGAGTCAGTGCAGGATGGTAAGAAGAACAGATACGCAGATATTTAGTAAACAGCAGTTTGCCCTGCCTGACAGATAGTAGTTACAGGATGCGACTGAAGTTTCTCTTAAGCCTGAAGTTAAAATTACCTTTAACTCCAAGTATTTAGCATATCACTGAGGCTTGTCTTAGGCTAGCTCATTCTGAACCCCCATACCTGCAAATGTTCACTAATTCTGTTTGGGTAAAGACTGTATTCTAACAGGACTTACAAGGAGTTTTATGTTTTAGTTTGTGGTCACTAGTCCAGCCTCACCTCTCTACATGTTTTCACTGTATCTGTCTTCATCAGCTCAGGCTGCTGTAACAAATACCACCAACTGGGTAGCTTGAAAAAGCAAACATTAGTTTCTCACAGTTCCGGAGGCTGGAGGTCCAACCAAGCCCAGTGTGCTGGCATGATTTTCTGGCGAGAGCCCTCTTCCCGGCTGTGTATTGTCACCTTCTTACTGTGGCCTCAAATGGCAGAGCACAAGTCAGCTCTGTTCTCCATATCTTTTTTTAAAGACCCTAATCCAACTAGGGAGGCTCCACCCTCATGACCTCATCTGAACTTAATTACCTCCTAAAGAGCTCACCTCCAGATATAGTCCCCTTGGGGATTAGGGATTCACTACATGAATTTTGGAGAATCAGAAACATTCAGTCCATAACAGACCCCTCTTAGATTTTTCCTGCACATTGAGCAAGAATCCCTGAGCTCAGATAATAAGATCTCAGAAGACTAGAAAAGTTTATTTACTCTACCAAGTGAATAGTATGTTCCTACACATCTATTAGTGTTGTTTGGGCTGAACTTTGTGTAGTGACTCTTTCTCTCTATTTGTTTTTTTCTGTCTCTATGAAGACAACATTTATGAATTGTTTCTTATTCTCATTTTGCCTTTCTTTCTTCCAACTTCCTACTCCAACTGTCAGTATCTCTACTGCATTATTAACTAGGACCTGTCCAATTAAGGGGCTCATGGACCTTCGTATTTCATGGTCATTCAACAGCAACTAGATTGGCAGACCCACAAGGAACTGCAGTCCCTGAGACACTGACTGCATCAGCTAACAGGAAAAGATGAGCAATAAAAAGGAATTGTGAGAAAAATCAACAGCCTCACATTGGCCCCATATGTCCATGAGCATCCCTTTGTTATTGGAGAATCACTTCTGTGATTGTAGGCAGTGTTTATCTCTTTCCCTCTTGTCTATCAAATACCTGTTTAGAATCCAGAGTCTATATGACTCCAGCATTTACAGCTCTCCTAATTCTCTGCAGGTCATATTTCCAGTCTTTTCTCTTGTTTCCTCACTACAAGTCAGAGGCTGCTTTCTTCTTTAACTCACTGACCACAAGTCTGAAATATTGGGAGAGAGTTGTAGCATCCATGGGGAGCTTGGTCTCGATGATTTTTAAAATTTCTTCCAATTCTGGGTTTCAAAGATCGCATGGCTAAATATATGTTCTGTCTCTCTTTCCTAAGACTGAAAACGTGTTATTATCCTCATACACATTTATTGATTCAACAAATATGTATTGAGCATGTTGTACCAGATATTAGTTTATGCTTTCGGTTTCATTAATTGTGGCCACCTTCAATGTTAATTTTAGATAGATTCTACCTGGTGATCTTTCCCAACCACCACACCTCCTCATAGCAACTATAGTCACCAAGCTTCCATATTTTATAGTTATTTATTTCCATGGGTCTCAAAATGTGATGTGCAGCCAGAGAGCCACTATATAACAGGGTGCAGAGGGGTATCCCCTGAAAATAGCAGAGCATACTCCTCACAACCCTTGATTGGGGGAAGGGAGAAGTGGGTGATACAAATTTAAGATACTTTGTATGACAATGGCAAGTTAATAGCTGTGCATTTCCTGAAAGGAAGAGGACTACCACCCAGACAGAAAGGTATATCTGATTTTAAGCGAGTACAGTGACTCATGACATAGCCATGGGAGGCGTATGCGCACCCCCAATGCCTCTGTGTCACTGGGAACTCTTGTCCTGATTAAAGATGGCAGCAGCTGAAAGAAGGTAAAAGATACTGAGGAACTAGCAAAAATGGCAGATATTAACACACTACAGAAGGGGCTGAATATGAGGTCACATATGAAGTTCTGGGCCAACTGTTTAAATAAGGGCAGGTTGAATGGGTGTAGAAGAGAACCCATCGTGAAGACAAGAGGTCTGGAGTGAGTAAGAGAGACACAAGAGTACACCACAAGGTCTGGAGAGGGAGAAAGTCAGACTAGGGAAGACCGAAGAATGGAGCTGATGGAGCTGCAGATTCTTAAGGGATGCTTGGAGCTGAACCATGACTGGGAATACTGAGCCGCAGACTTCTGCTTCTCTGAAGGACATATGGAGAAGTCACTCTCTTGGATTGTGCCTCCCTGGACCCCACCATGATCCAAGGTGGCACATGTTTCCCTGAACTACTCTCTAGAGACTGATAATAACATACCCCAGATCCTGAAGGAGAGAGCTGTTGCAAGTGGATGATGACTCTGCACATTTCAGAGAGGATGGAGATCTCTTTGCATGGCCAGCTTAAGAACAGATAAGAGTATGGGGAACTTCTAGGCTTAGTTTTGGTTTTTAGCCTATTAAAGAGCAAGGGGAGTACTGGGTCTAGTGGAAGAGGAGGGCTCTGAGCAGGAGTGCTCTCAGCCACCCACCCACCCCCCCCACACACACACAATTGGAACCCTATTAATAAAAACCTGTTTCATTCAACACTAATTGTTTAGTCATGTGTCTTGGTGCCACATGGCTGAGCCCCAGTTTGCTTGGTTACAGAGTATAGTAAGTAGTTAAGACAATGGCCTCTAACAGTGGATCCTACTTTAGCCCCCTACCAGCTGTGAGATAGTGAGCAAAGCGTTTAACCATTTAGAACAACACCTGGGAGAGTAAGTCCTGAATACATGTTAACTATCTGAATTGCCCAGAGGTTCTGTGAAAAGTGCAGATTTAGAGATATTGAAATGATGAATGAATGTCTGCATTTGTTATAAGGCTAATTCTTATTAATTGGAACTTGCAGAACAATCTGACAGTAACCAGAGGGGAGGTGGGAGGGGATAATGGTGGGGAGGGAAGGGTTTTCAGGAACAACTATAAAGGACACATGGACAAACCCAAGGGGGAGTGGAAGCAGGGGAGGGAAGTGGGAATGGCTGGGTTTGAGGGGAGTAGTGGAGAGTAAGTACAGACAACTGAACTTGAACAATAAAATATTTTTTTAAAAGAAACTTACAGGACCCTCCCCTTCAGTTTTCTTATTCTCCTTTCCCTATTCCTGTGAATAACTGGGTTCAAATCCCATCCTTGAGAATTCAACATGGGTGGGAAACACCCCATGCCACCGAGCAATTCTGAAACATCAAGTGGGTATTCGGTATTCGACAATTCAATTCAACTCTGACACTGTCTACTGGGAGACAGCATCACATTCCACAAGTCAAGGGCTCAGTCCCATAAGACTGCTCTTCGTCACAAGACTGTCCCAAATCCAGGCTGTTTCCTGTGCTGCAGAAGAAATGTCTACAAATTAGAGGTTCCCGCAATCCTTTCTTGGATCTGATTAATCTGTTAGGGCAGCTCACAGAACTCAGGAATTCCATTTACTCACTAGATTACCAACTCATTACAAACGATATTAAAAGACACCAATCCACAGCCAGCTAAAGAGATGCACAGGGCAAGGTCCCAAACAAAGGAGCTTCTGCCCTCATGGAGCTTTGTGCCCAGCATGATGGCATGTGGAAGCCTTCTGGCTCACCAATCTGGAAGCTCTCCAAACCCTGCCCTTTTGTGTTTTTTTATAGGAGCTTCATTACACAGGCATAATTGTTTAAATCATCTGACATTGCTGATGGATTCAACTTCCAGCCCCTCTCCTCTCCTAAGAAATCAAGAGGTAGAACTGAAAGTTCCAATCCTCTATTCAGGGTTGGTTCCCCTGGCAACCAGCCACCATCCTAAAGTGCTTTCCAAAAGTCATGTCATTAACATAAGCCCTGTTGTGGTAAAAAGGGCTTGCTATGAATAACAAGACACCATTTCACCTTTTTATGTCTCTGAATGGATTTCAGGAACTGCGGATAAGAGACCAAATATTATAACAAAAGATGATCTCATTGTGCACAGGAAATTTCAAGGGTTTTGGGAGTGTGATTCAAGAACTGTGAAATGACCAAATACATATTTCTTATAAATTACAGTATCATGATCATCTTTTCCAAGAGGTGCCATTCAGGCAAGTTTCTTGAACTCTGTGAACCTCAATATTTTCACATAAAAAATGAGAACAATATTTCTAATGTTCCTGTTGGTGATTAAGGAGCCAAAAACTAAAAAACACAGAATGTACAGGGTTGGGCAGAAGCAGGTTTACAGTTGTTTGTATGGAAAATAATGCAATAATTACTAACTAATAACATAAGAATAAACTCTGGTATATTTACAATTGTAAACCTACTTTTGCCCCACCCTGTACAATAAAACCATGGGTATTATGTGCTACCATATATCAGACATGGCCTTATGTCATTTATCTCTCGTAGTAATGTGGGTAGGATTCCCATTTTATAGATGAAAAAGCTGAGGCTCAGAGTGGTTAAGTTGCTTTTACACAATTTTAGTAATAATGAAACCAAGGGTCCTTGTAGTCCTCACCTGATTTAGATTATAGTTTTAAAACAATCCCTTTTTCCCTTTCCTCTCTTAGCACACTTCACTGACCTGACATTAATCTCTCATCATGATGATTGTTGACTGCTGAGACACCAGAAGACAATAGCCAGGTTCTGACAGGGTCACATCTTAATCTAAGTTATGTTGTAACTCATGAGCCCTAAGACTGGACAACCCCCTTGGCTAATTCTCCTCGAACTTATTCTGAACACTGGAACTGACCTCAGAAGTTGTCCTCACGTCCTGCAGAAATGATTTATTACCCTTAAACCTCACCAATCAGCTCCTAACAGGACCCGGAACCCACAGCATCTTGTGATTTTGCCTTATATAATCTGCAACCTACATGCCATTGGAAAGTTGGGTGTTTCAGAGCACAGGCTCGACCTTCCCTGGATTGGCCAACTCTAATAAACTACTTCCTCCCTTCACTATTGAATACCATAGCATCAAATAATAATTGACTTCCCAAGACTCTTCCAACCAAAATATTCACCAATCCTAAACAATTATACTACAATTCTTATCCAGTTCTAGTCAAATTGCTTCATTAAAAGACTCCAAAACCACATTACAATCCTAACTTTATCCTCCACACTCTAAGACTTTACTAAGAGTCTGCACAGATATTAAGTGCCCTTACCAAAGTAAGAAAAACTAAGCTTTTTCTTATCAACAAGTTATTTCTTTCTTTAATTTCATGTGTGAATATGTGTGAGACCAGCTAGGGCCAAAAAAAAAATCCCATGTAACTTGCAGAATCTGAAAACCGTATAACTTTTGTTCATTTGCATTATACAGTGTAAGACTCTGTCAAGTGACCTGAATTAATCAGGATTTCTATCCATCCTCCCACCCACCCCTATTTACTCCCTTTCCGTAACTCATATGCCATCTCATTCCTCTCACTCCTTCTCTTTTAAAACAGAGGAACTTCTGCCCCTATTTCATTTCCTAAGAGTTTCTCCCTGTCAAGTGCTCTAGAGTGAGGCTCTTCCTCATCCCTGTAAATCTATCTTTATTTAGTTTTTATTTTATTTTATCTATTTTTGTTTTATCTTTATTTTATTTCACATATTTACTTCTGTAATAGAGCACACCTTTTTGCTAAAGCCATTTCAAATTATACAATTATTAGTCCATGATGCCTGGAAAAATGATGTGATTTTTCTCTCTCTTAGTGCATGTGCATTGTCACAAGAGGGAAACACACAAACACATGATGTTAAATGTCTACTAACATCAGACCTTTCACCAAATGGGAACCAAAACTTTTTTAAAGATAAATTCAAATCCATATTTCAAAAATGAATGAGGACCTCTTTATTTCCAATGCAATGGAAATGCAAAGAGGAGGAAATCAGTGCAAATCAGGATGCCTTGGATCAGCACATTTTAAAACAAAATGTACCTTTGTATCTAAAAATCTGAGACCCATGAATATTTAACAGAGAGAGAAAAGAATGATTTTGTCAGCATGTAAAGCAAGTCCCAGGGAAGCTTAAATTCTGCTGCTTTCTATTAGCTTCTCTACTCAGTAAACAAAATGAGTCATTCAGGGAAAGGAAGGGAGGGAGTTAAGGACTGGGGGAGGTTGAGAGGGGACTTCTGAGTCTTAGGAAGGGGTAGACTTGGGAGTAGTAGTAACGGGAAGGAATGATGAAGTTTAATGCCAGCCAGTGGTCATGAACTCTCTGGCTAGGGATAGAGCAGCTGGAGACAGTCCGTGAAGAGAATTTTCAAAATCCCGACTGTTCTAGAAGCCAAAGAAAGCAAGGAGTAGCTATTGTAAAGGGATCTAAGAAATTGATTTGGCTACTCCAGGATGCAAGTCTTATCCAATTAATCTCTTCTTTCTTTCCTCACCTTTTAAAGAGTAGCAATACCAGCTCCCTGCTTTAGAAGAATATCTTGGAGATAAGTGAGATGCATTAGCCAAAATTCAAGCTAAATATTTGATGGCTGTGTCTGAAGCCACACAGGAGAATATTTGAGCAGCTTACCAGCTTTGTGGGGGGAAGAACTTTAATGTGGCATAATTCAGGACTTTCATTATAGCCCAGCCCTTGATATCATGACTCAAATAATGCTCCAAGGAGCTTGTCTGATACCTAGACAACAACATTCTGCAGGCTAATGATGTATTGATTCTTTGGCTATGGACCCTGTACAAAAGGAAAGTGCTGATCAGATGGCTGGGATGGTGTAAGTGGGTGTGTAGCTGCATTCAGCAGTACTAATCAACAAGTTCGGCCTTCAGGCTCTTTTAACAGATTAATTTTAACAGATAAAGTTAGTAAGAGGCAGCATAGTGTTCCGTGAAATGAACTTTGAATTGGGAGTCAAAACCGGAGTTGTCATCCTAACTCTACAACGGACACTACTCATAAATTTAAACAAGCCACTCCTAATTTTTTTTTTTATTTTCAGAGTGCCAGTTTTTTAGTCTGTAGAAAAAGAATACCTCTACAGTTATTTGTATGATAGCGAGATGAGGAAAGGGACCTTCCTTATGGATAACACATATCATTTTCCTGTTCATGCTTTTTCTAACCAATCTGAGTTTAGAGCCTATATTTCAAGGCTATAAGCTTTGAGTATAAGCTACAAGCTTTGTTGGAGGCTGTCAGAGCCTGAACCAACCATTAAGTAATTAGAGGGAGCAAATCAGGTTGTCAAAATCCTATAAAATTAGTAAATCATAAGGTTTCTTTTTTTTAATTAAGTAGAAATAGAGCAACCCCGTCACTGCAAAGTCAGCAGATGATGCTTGAAAATATTTCTCATTAAATACATTAGCCCTGAAGCCATTGCTTTCCTCAAAGTTTGTCCTTGGTGCCTTAGTTTTGGATGAAAATGCAAATATTCAGTGGAAGTAAGAAGACATCCAGGCTGCCTTCTAGGAGTCTCTTGAGCCCTTAGGCAATCAGTCCAGAAGCAGAAGTTCTTTATATAAAGGGACACTTGACATCTATCTATTATCTACCTAAACTGTCTAATTCCTCTTTATGGCTTCTTGGTGATCACACCAGAGCAGAGGTGCCATCTATATGAAGGTTGACTTTGTATCATCTGAAAAATGGGAGCCGCCCAGGAGTTATAGAATAATGGATGTTCAGGGACTGTCATATTAGAGATGAAGACGACTGGCCCAGGGGAAAGTTACTGGGTCCATATCTGCAGGTAAGACACAGTCATCCTAGTGATGTGAATAGAATCATTCAGCAAATAGTTACCTTTTTTTACACTAGATTCACACTTATAACTGTGCACAGAGGATAGAGTTGGAGACAGAGGGTCTTCTTCATGCAAGTGCCTTAGCATCTGGTGGGGATATAGAAATATAAACAATCCTGACTGTAGATGGTGGATAAAATTGAAGGCAAGTCCACCCCACTTATTGTATGAGATGATAAGGAAAGATATCACAAAAGAGACCATATCTGAGCCAAAACTTGAAGGATGAGGGAGGTTTATGAGTCTAAACAGAGTCAAGGTCATTCCAGGCTTGGGTAATGTTATTTGCAATGTAGAATAATAATTTCTTTTTGAAAAAGCAATTTGGTATGAAGAGGCACTGCTGAGATACATGTCTGCCCAACAAAATATTTATGACTCTATGCCACAGTCTGGGGGAGCTATTATCAAATACTGAGCAGGTGTGTAGCTTGATTGGATGCAAATAGTACAAATGTCATTCTGAAGATTGTGTGGAGACTATAATAAAGAATTGCCAAGTTCCAGCTCAAGATGAAGACATAAGGTTTCTAAACTAACTCTCAAATCTCTAGGCATCTGGCAAAGAAGGGAAGACTCACACCAAAGCAGATAGCAGAAGGTGGACACAATATCACCATATACCGCACCCCTACATGGGAACCCTCAATTGGGAAGAAACTCCAAACCAGAAGCTTCTCCTTGAGGATCCAAGGGTGTGAACCCCACATCAAACACCCTCCACTTTTAAGACCTTCACCTAGGAGATGAGTTCTCAAAACATCTCGCTTTGAAAACTCGCATGGTTTGTTTCCATGAATGCCCAAAGGGCTAATAGCAATCTGAGAAACGGCTCTTAAAGAGCTAATTCTTGGACTCACCAGCCTCAGGGCCCAGGGCTCCCTGATTCCCAGGAAGGGCTCATTTGAGGGGTGGGTATGGGAGGAGGACCTGAAGCTATGTTTAGAGGGTGTGCAGTAGAGTCTAGTTCAAGTCATGCCTGGTAGGGTGGAGTGTTCAAGATATCTGCACATGTGACCTGAACAGATGTGTCTGTAGAGGCAGAATTCTCCAGGATAAGCCTGCTGGCAATTCCCCAATGACTTATCAAGTGTCTCAAGACATTTATCGAGAGAATCAGAAAGGTGGAGTATAGGACCTTCATGGGGATAAGATCTGAGGACCTAAGACTGCTGCCTAGACAGCTAAACTCCACACACCAATGTGCTGCTTTATGACACAGGGTCTACCGAAGACTGTGCTCCCCTGGATCAAGATCATAACTTCTCCATCCCATAAGACTAGCCCTTCATGTTGTGCCAGGCAGAGTCTCGTGTCTGGACTCACTATGCCTTGGGGTTCTTCCTTACAAGAAGCTGGAGGTTTCCCCAGCCTACCATGCTGTCTCCTGCACCAGTAGACTGAGACTCTGGGACTCGGGTTTGTTATCTCCCAATGCCCATGCATGATGTTATTACTGATAGTTTCTGAGTGATTATTATTAGGTTAATATTATTGTCATTAGGTTAGTATGGATTTGGAGTGAATCTGCAATAATAAAATCTGAGTGAATCTGCATTAATAAAAGCTGAGTAAATAGCCTACTCACCTGTGTTGGCTCCCTGTTATTTCTCTGGGCAGGTGTCACCTGTAGGACTGGTGGTCGAATAGGTGGCTCAGGCACTTTCAGTTCTTAAGGCCTGGATCAGATGACCCTGGAGAGCATCAAAGCCTGGCTTATAGGAAAGACTATATTGCAAAACATACGCTCATGACAGCTGGCCCCTAATTTAACACACATTTGGAGGCCTGCTGGGCTGTTCTCTGGCACTATCTTTGCTCTCCTGCCTTGCTTCAACCCGTAGATGCCACTTTATTTTTCTTACTCTAGGCTTCTTGTCTTTCTTAAATTTTTCTTATTCTCTTTTCTTTCCCAGTGTGTGACATCTCTAGCATCTCCCTCAGTCACAGTTCGGAACACCAGTATCTCCCAGAAGGGAGTTTTTACAGGAAACCGGTGCCCCTGTTTTACGTCCGGTGCTCCTCTTTTACGTCTGGTGCCTCGGTTTTACGTCTGATGGTTCGTTTTTACGTCCGGTGCTCCCATCTTTGGTCTGAGAGCCTGGCTTCATGTCTGCTGTCCTCATTTTCATCTGTTCCCCCTCTTTTCTGTCTAGTCCCCTGTTTTAGCACCACACTTTAACCAAGTGAGCTTAGTCCCCTGTTTTAATCTGGTGCTCAGGTGTTTGCAGCTGTCACCCATGGAAATGCAATATCTCCTGGCTCTGGTGGCTAGTGGGTTTACACTCCTGGGTCCACAACACTATAACCAATGGAGAAGGAGC
This sequence comes from Carollia perspicillata, assembly GCA_004027735.1. Lineage (NCBI taxonomy): Eukaryota > Metazoa > Chordata > Mammalia > Chiroptera > Phyllostomidae > Carollia > Carollia perspicillata. Next base: position 16,022 of record PVKM010015654.1, read on the forward strand.
TCTTGACCAGCCGCCACCTCCAGGACCAGTAAAAGGTAAGGGATTCAAGAGCTGAGTCTGTTTGTAAAAGTGGCCTGTTAGCTTCTCATTGTACCTGAGCCCGAGGGGCAGGCTTCTAATCAAACACGTGTAAGAGCTGACTGTAATCCTTTCTAGAGAACTCTGAGGACAGGCTCCATCTTTGCGCTGTACTTCGGCTGCATTCCAGAGAGCAGGTGTCTCCCAGATGGGGGTTGTTACATGCACCTGGTGCCTATCTTTGAGCTGTGGCCCAGAAGATGAGCCTTGATTGTCTGGTTCTAGTGGCCTGGGGTGTTTGCACCCCTGAGTCCAAGGAAACTGTAACAATCCAAGAGCCAGTTCTTGGCCAGCTGCCACCCCCAGAGCACTCCATCCACAGCAGGCTGAAACACACCCCCAGGCGTTCTGCGTAAGAGGCCTGTTTGTTTGTCCTGCACTTCAGCCTGAAGGACAGGCTTCAGGCTTAGCACACAGCTGGAGGCCTGAAAATGTGAACCTGTGGATGCCATCTTTGCATTCGCCCCCTGCCTCCCTGCAGCTTGCTGGCATCTCCCAGACAGGAGCTGATACACTCGTCTGGAGTCCTGATTTTTGAGACTGCTGCCCAGAGGGCACCTCTAGATCACTTCACACTGGTAGCCGGGGGCTTAAGCTTGCGATCCCACAGGCATGTATATATTTGCCTACTTTGAAAGCTGCTGCCTGAGGGTCTGGCTCCCAATCAGACCGAAACTAAGTGCTGAGATTCTCCAGCCACTCCTTCAAGGCTAGGAGGGGTGGCTCTTTTATCTAAGGCATTGAAACCAACACAAAGAGTCAGACAAAGTGAAAAAAACAAAGGAATGTGCTCCCCCCCAAATAATAAAATAAAACCTCAGAAGGATAGTAAGATCATGGATAGTAGGGATAGGGAGACACTATACAGATAGGATAAATAAGGATGCCATTTCAACAACATAGGGTGAAATGTAACACTCTGAATGAGGATGACAACACTTGGGACAATATCGTGTAAGAGAAATGCTGAGGTGGTGGGATTAACCTAGAAATTTGTGATTACTATGGTGGAATGGATGAGAATGATCAAAAGACATCTTACCTGTATTTAAACTATTACTGAAACTTCCTCATTTCCATAAGTAAACTTGGTGCCTACATATGTTAATTCTGTTGATACCACCACAAAACTCTGCTGTGGTCCATTGTGTTTTTAAGTTAGAAGGAAGTGAAGAGCAGGGAGATTTTTCCTTAGCTTTTCTAGTCAACATCCCTTGAACTTCACTGGACATTCTAAGCACAGCATATGAGTTTGGGGAAAAAACGGTAAAAGGCCATGAGACTTTATTTCAACCTCTGTGGTGGAATGTGTTATCCCTGTGTGGCCTGATTCTCTGGTCAAATGAGCTGTTTAAGATGAAAATACCAACTTTGGAAACTGTTTGCAAAATTCACAATATAGCTACAGAAGAGGTTAAAATAAATGTCTTAACATTGATTTTGATTGGATAGAAATTTCTCTGGGTTTCTTCGTAATTTTTGAATGTCCACTATGAAGCTGAAGTTGCTGGGCCAGTAATACTGTTTATATACTCATATACATGCATAGAGGACAAAGGAAAGATCTGGGAGGCACATGCTACACAATAAACAAATAATTAATGGCTTATTTATTTATCCACTATTATTATAGTATGGAATTTCGAATATTATAAAAGGTACAATAATATAATCATAGAATTAACCGAATCTAGAAGTGAATTCTAATACTCAGTGATGGGTATTATGAATGAGTATAATTCTCATTCATAGTGATGAGTATAATTCTATTATGAATAGAATTATAAAATGTGATAGAAGTGGATAGCAGATACATCCAGCCGTGAATTAAGTTTCCTATTAAGGTTGCATACATCATTAGTAAAGGGAATAGGTAAAAAATGCATAAAATTTTATTTTCAAACCAGTATTTAATATTTAACTATGTTTCAGATATTGAGCTGGGTTTATGAAGGATTTAGGATTAGTCAAACACTGATCTTCCTCTCTAGACATTTATAGACTGGTCATGGTAAGCTATGCACACGGGTAACTTTGAAGTTAATGACTCCATGCAGAGCACCTTGACAGAGGAAGTACTGCAGGACTTGAATAGAATGAGAAGTGAAATCCCATTGAGAGATCTATTCCAAAAGGCTTCAATATTCAGGAAAATGTCAATAAAAATAAAATAGGTTAGGGAACATAATACTAGAGGAATTAGTTTTACCAGGACTTGTGAGAAAGACAACCAACCAGTTGTCACCCAAATGTGTTCACGCAGATTTTTTAAACATGTGTTCTTACTTCTGTGCCCACTCCACTGCCTTGAGGCAGGTCCTCCTCATCTTGCTCCTGGCCTCGCTTACAGAGAACCAGTTCCTTGCCTTCTCTCTCAGGCCCCGTCTTGTTGGTTTGGGTTGCTGTAACAAAGTACCAGAGACTGGGAGGCTTGTAAACAACAGAAAATTATTTCTCACAGTTCTAGAGGCTGGAAGCTACAAATCAGGGTGCCAGCTGCAGTGTAATGAGAGACTCCTTCTGGGTTGCAGACGGCCAGTATCTCATTGTATCCCCACATGGTGGAAAGCAGAGAGAAAATAAGCTCTTTTCCTGACTCTTACAAGGGCACTAATCCCATTCCTAAGGGTTCTACCTTCTGCCCCACCTAATCCTAATTACCTCCCAAAGGATCCACTTCCTCATACGATTACATTGGAGAGTAGAGTTTTAACTAAGGCACCTTGCTTGGTCTCTTAAGTTTGGAGCAGTCATCTGGCTTTCTAGAAAACAGGCATCCATATTAATGTACTGGCTGAATATCCATGCTTCCTTTGACTAAAGCAAGTGTAATAATCTTGTCTTAATGACTCCATCTCTGTTACAACCATGGCAAAACTACCTAAATCTTTTTGTTTTCCTCTAAATTACTGTTTTATAATTACACTCATTCTTTTTTCGTACATGAACCCTGTGCCTATAATTGGCCCTTCACTCTTTATGGGCCAAGAAATACCTATTTGCATTTATAAGACCCAGCTCAGTCATCCGCTATTCTGGGATGCTGTCCGCAAGTCTCAGTTTCCCCTGCATTCCTGTTTCTGTTACTGCACTTATCTCATTGTTTTGGAATTATCTATTTGTAGAACACCCTCCCCCACCCATGAACCACAAGTTCTTAGAAAAAGAAATCATGTCTATATTTTGTATAATATTTAAAGAATCTGTTAACTTTAATTATTTAGAAATTTAGTATTCTAACATTCTGTGTATTATTTGTGAAATGATAACTTATAAATTTTCAGTTTCTCCAGCTGTCCCCCTGCTGTAATAGATATTCAACAAAAGATTACTGAATGAATTGTAAGAGGAGAGTATAATGATGAATTAGAACTTACAGTTCCATTACATATTCTCTGTGCAATTTTGTACAACTTTCTTGACTTGTCCAAGGTTTAGGTTCATTATCTGTAAAATGAGGATAATAATAATTAACTCGTTGGGATAATTAAGTGAAATAATGATTGCAAAGCACTTGGCTCAAGTCCTGGCATATCTTATGCACTTAATAAATTATTTATATTAAAACTATTGCTATTAATTACTGTTTTAACCAGAGCAAGGCTCATACTCCATAAACTTTATTTTTCCCATCTTTTTTAAATTAAAAAAATGGAAATAAAAATTCCCATCTCACCCTCCTTATAACACGTTAGTAATTATCCAATTTAATGTTCGAGTACTTTAAAAACTATAAAAAATCATAAAATTGTTAATAATGAATCTTACACTTCACAGAACCTTAGGTCACCTGGAAGGGATGAGGATGTGGCTATAAATTCTCTGTGACTAACATGAAAACTGTTTGTAAGAACTCAGAATGTTGTTATCATTGACTCTTTGTCACCCAAGGTTAAGAATTCTAAGATTAATACAGTCAAAAGTTTCCTCTTAATCATGGCTCACATTATAAATCAGTTATTGCATTTTCTCCTCTCCAAGTAACTGCCTAATGTAGGTAGACATTTTAGCTGCTGTTTCATCTCAGAGTACACATTTTTAACATCATAATTAGTCAGGGCTGAAGTGATAGGATGATTAAGAGGTGTTTCTGTCAAGATTTTGTCAGTTAAGATTGAAAAGCAACCAGTTCTTTGTATCTTGCCCAGGTCATTGTAAAACCTTCAATAATAGTGGAAGCATTTATTTTTATTTTACCAATAATTATTCAGAACTCTCAAACATTTAGCAAAAAATATTAATTTTTAACATAGTAAACCATAAATATCTCCTCAAAAGCTATGTCTCCCACAAGACCCATAGCAGTTGATTAAATAATGGAAATTTCTTCCATGAAGGCTTTACTAACCGCTGTGGTCTACATCATTTCTCTCCATTCCTATTAAACCTACAGTGCATTCTAATTGGTTTCTCCCTTAATTGCATGCCTTGCTATATAATTGGAACTGCTCCAAGTGCGCATTCTGCTGGATGATTAACTAGCCAAAACAACTTAAAAATTACAAGCCTCAGTTTATCTGTGAAATGAGGATAATAATATTGTTCTGCCTATGCCAAAAAGTGTTTGCAGTTCAAATGATATATGGATGTGAAAATAATTTGAAAAATTAAAATAATTATTCAGATATTACTTAAACTGCTGGCATTTCTTGATTTTAAAGTTTTTAGCTCTTTTTGCTTTACATACGTTCTAAAAACTCCTATTTTTCCCACAGACTTTCTTATCATTTTTAGAGACAACAGTTCTTTTTTTTTAAAGATTTTATTTACTTATTTTTAGAGAGGGGAAGGGAGGGAGAAAGAAAGGAAGAGAAACATCAATGTGTGGTTGCCTCTTGAGTGCCCCCCAACACACACTGGGAACTTAGCCCACAACCCAGGTATGTGCCCTGACTGGAAATCAAACCAGTGACCCTTTGGTTCACAGGCTGGTGCTCAGTCCACTGAGCCACACCAGCCAGGGCAAGAAAACAGTTCTGAAGTCCATCTCTGTACTTTACATCTCTTTTCATAATATCAACACCCATCTATTGCATTGCCTAATTAAAATTTATCAAATTTTACACCTCGAGATATTGGCTCATTATTTTCCCTCTGTATCTTTTTTCTTTCCTTATATCAATAAGCGGTATTCCCAACCACCTGCTTACTGCAGCCATGAGCCAAGTGTTCTTGATTTTCCCTCATCCTTACTCCATGTGTCTACCTGTCCACTGAATCTGATCAAATACCCTTCAAATCAGGCTATTCGTCTCTGCTTGTGGATCATTATAATAATATTTAAAGAATCATAATAGAATTTTCAAAGAATCTTCAAGAATCTTTAAAGAATCTTCAAGAATCTTTAAAGAATCACTAGAACAGACCCCTAACTGACTTTGCTAACTGACATGGCCCCCACACTGCCACAGAAACTTTTATAAATAAAGCGAAGAGCCTACTCCTATCTAATGCCTATAAATAACAGCCATTGTTCCCAAGACAATTCAAAGATAAGCACAGTTTACAAACTCTTTAGAACAGTCCTTCTTAAATATAATGTGCATATACATCACCTGAGCATCTGGGTAAAGGGCCTAGACTAGGGTGAGTTGAGTGAGACACCCAGGTGAACAATTGGAGGAGCACTCACTGTGAGGGCAGTGCTAGTATTAACCCTGAACTTTGCATGAGCCTAAGAGTGAGTGGCTCCTTAAATTACGTACCTTAGCTGTTGCCCTTGTCAAGCTCCCAAGTGATGCTGACATTCCTGTTCTTGAACCAACCACATGGTAAGAAGCAAGTATTAAGTGATCTCTATTTATCTGCCTATCTTTATCTCTCAGGATTTCTCACAAGAAATACTTTTCTCTAGTCATATCAAATAATTTATATTATTTTTTTCATTTCTGGGTATACATGGTTTCTTCTTCTAGAAATGACTTGTACCCTTAACCTTCTTTACCTCTCTGACTTCCACATGTTCTTAAACACAACCTTCTCCAGGATGCCTTCTCTGACTTTGACAGTTGGATCAGGCACCCATCTTTCCTCCTTCCACTGCTCCATTTAAACTCCCTTCTTTACCATTTGTTCACCAAGAATATAACATTATGTTTCATTATCTATCTCTATAAACACGTTTTATGGATTAAAAACATGGGCTTTTAGTATTTATTATTTCAGGCCAAGCAACAAATATGTTTCTAGCATAGTATATGTAATTAACATATATTTGATAAATAAATGAATAATTGAGTGTTAAATTTTATACTTGGGCTATCTTCTTAAATTGACTTTAAAATCCTTTGGCAATATCTCCTTGTTCTCCTGTAGTTCTCATTTTACCTTAGAGTATGCTGTATGTACTTAATAAATATGATTTCATATCAATAAAAACAGACAAGAGTTTTCCTTTCCTTTCCTTTCCTGAAGTCATTCAGTGAATAATTGGTAATTATGCACCTGCTAGGTACTATGAATTCAGTGGTGAATCGTAATAAACTCCCTGCTTTCACAGTATTTATTATTTAGGTATTTTTAACATTAAACAAATTTTTTAATTACAAAAAGTTTGAAAATGTGACATAGAGAAAAACAGGACCTATGAGACTTGAACATAAGGCATTCAATAATTGAAGGTAGTGGAAAAGTCGAAGCAATGAGAAAAGGCAAAAGGGATGGACAAGACAGGCATGAAACAAAGGGGAATTTGAAGCAGACAAAAAGCAACATGTGGTAGAAAAGGCACTGAACTTGGATTTGAATCCTGGCTCTTATGTGGCCATAGGTAGATTACTCTCTCTTCCTGAGTTTTCTGTCCTCAGTCTGCAAAGGGATTCTAGCATTGCCTATCTTTCCAAGTCATTGTGTGGCTAAATAACCTGAACCTTAATACTGGTGGAATCTGAGCTGAGAGTGCTCAAGGCCTCCATGGCCTTTTCTTCTCTGTGACATGGCATGTCCCCCTCCCTATGGCAAACATGATTTTTCACATTAGTATGGATGAGTGTCTTTGGATGCAGTGCTCTGGGGGTGACTCAGTAAAGAAGGGAGACATGCAAGAAGCTGAGAGGAGCAAGCAGAGAAGTCATGAGCAGCATTGGGTCATGAAAAGGAGGGCTCCCTCTCACAGTCTAATGCATATGGACAGGGGTGTGATGTAGGGCAATTGGGATCTGTCTTCAGTGTTAATTAACCTTTCTCACCCTTACATTGCAACAGACAGTAGTAGTTCTCTTACTCCCAAGCAGGGGATATAATTAGAACAGATGGAGAAAACACAGATGAAAAGAATTAGAGCACTTATACGACTCCAGGAGGCTCATGCCCAGGGATTGTGCTCAGTGAAGGCAGGGATGATTTTTACCTACAATCCAGGCGTTTTTCTCAAGCCCCTCAGGTAAACCAGCTGTTAAGGAGAGAAAGTAAAAGGAAAATGGAGAGCCTGTTTTAAAACTTCATTTATTATCCCCATATGTCTAAAGTCTTAAATTTTTTGAAATATAGATGCTCAATTGATGTTTAAAATGTGTACATGTATAACATTTCCTTATAAGACTGTAGAGTCTAGAAACCAAAGAGGACACCAAGAAGCCAAAGAATTTTTGAATGCCCAAGCAGAAAAACCCTTTGAAATCATCCTGAATCATTTTATCAATCAGACTCAGGATTTTGGAGACATAAACAAATAACCTAAAGCTACACAGCTGGTCAATGATAAGTTAAAACTAGAACACAAATTTGTACTAACTTATTACACAAAACTGATTCAGCCATCCCCATCAGAACTACATTTTGATTGTACAAGTAAGAAAGAACCAATGGCTGAGTATTTTGGCAATTGTAAATATGGATATTGGAGAAGATGCTACATCAAAGTCAGTCTATTTGTAAGGCAGCCTGGCAGGCGATGTTGAATAACAAAGGCACTCATGGAAATGGCTCGTGCAGAGACATAGTCAAGGCAAAGAACTGAAGATACATGAGCCCTTAGATGAGCTCTTATTTTCCCAAATTTATTGAGGTGTAATTCACAATTAAAATTGTACATATTTAAGCTGTACAACCTGATGATTTGAAATACGCCTGCATTGTGAAATAATTACCAGCATTATGCTAATGAATATCTCAGTATCCTCACATAGTTACCATTTTTTAATTAGGGTAAGCACAGTTAAGATTTACCCCCTTAGTAAATTTCAAGTATACACTGCAGTATAGTTAACTATAGTCATATTGTACTCTGTGTACAGTGTATTGTACACTGTAGTCATATCATTGTATATTGGGTCTCCTGAACTTATTTAGCTTGCATAACAGGCACTTTGTACACTTTGACCAATATTTGTTTTAAAGAAAGAGCTTTCTTTGATGAGTCTGAACACTATCTCTACAATTATCTTCAGGGTCAGAGAAAGTGCACAGGACTTCTATTTTTTATGGGGACTTTCAAAAACATTAAAACCAGAGCCACACAAAAATGTCTTGCCTGCTTTGCCTTCTTCTAATATGCAATGGATTTTTATGTAAAAGAGCATGAGTCTGTGGTTATTCTGATGGACATCAATGGTGTTATTTGCTCAAGAAAACGCTTCTACTGGAAGGTGTACTCCTTCCACAGGACAAGAAAAGAGGAAATTGTGCATGCTTCCCCTTTCGACAGCCTCACTACTTAAAACTCGCTCAGATTCTGAGAGACATTGGTTTTCCTAAACTGGCTGATCTTCTTCCTCTCTCCTTTAACTGAGAGACTTGATTAAGATAGATACAAGAATTAAAACTAGTTTCCGTAGTACCATTTGTATACAAGTTTATTGAAAATCATATATAATCATATATGTATTGCACACATATCTCTGAAAGCCTGATATCATCCCATTTTACAAAAGGAATAGAATGTAGCTCAGAAATATTAAGTGACTTTTCCAAGGTCACACAGCCACAGCCAGGGAATCTAAAATCTGTGATGGAAGTCTAAACCTGCCCTTCTTTCCAGTATAGTCCCCGGTCCCTAACTCAGGTAGCCTAAAGTGTATTGACGGTTCAGAAAGACTGCTATGTGTCCACCACCTAGTATGCCTCCTGCAGCTGCATTTTCTGCTAAATAGAGTATAAGCCCTTCCTACTCTTTTATTGTCTTCTGGGCCTACTTTTGTCTTTATTTTTCCTTTGCATTGCTTTATAAAGATACATAAGAAATTTTCTGTTCAAATAGTTTTATAAATACGGCTTTTGCAAATTGGGATTGTTTCATTATTTCAGTGTTCTCAGTTGTTTCTTATGTAGACTAATTTTCCATGGGTTGTTGTTTTTTTTTTTTTAAGGAAAATTAGAGAACAGTGAAAACACCTTTTACCTACATTCTAGGTTTAAATTAATGGGAAGATTTCAGAGGACAGCAGTGAATGAAAAATCAGGATTCCCTTTTCAAAAGGTTTTCCCCATCCCGCCCCACACCCCCTGCCCCAGCCTTTGAGCTGATACAGTTATTTTTATGCTTCCATCGTGTCATGGAAATTCCTCACTTTCATTGCAGTTCCTTTTACAGTGTATGCTCTTCACCCAGGTTAGATAATAAGTCCATTAAAGGCAGGTGCTGTCTTTAGTGAATTGAGCTAGATCCCTTTTCAGAGGGACTGCCTACCTCATAATAAGTCCTTAATCTCTGGGAACTCCTAAGTGTGAGACCCAGCTGCCATGTCTATATTATCTGCCTGCACACCTCTGGCCAGGGCAGTGCTATCCTGAAGTGAAGAACCGGCTCAGCTGGAACAGTCCGATTCTCTCTTCTGGGTAGTTGTAATTGCAAAATAAGAGACAGATGAGCCATGTTGACCATAGGATTACAGAAAAAAAACTGTTCTCCTTTTATTTAGGTACTCTGAACTTCCCTGCTCCCCACCTTCCTGGGTCTTATTCACGCAGCTCTTTGGATTTAAGGAGATACCTAACCAATATTCTTTCAAAACCCCGACTTTTCAAAGTTAGCGTGTGTTGCTTTCTGATACTGTAATCATGAGGATCATGTCTAATTTTATTTATCATTGTCTTTTCCATAACACAGATTTCAGAAATTTACACACACTGAGTGTTCAAGATAGACATTTAAAGAAAGATCTCAAAAGCACTGACCCAGACACTGGCTCTTTTTCTAGAGTTCAAGAATGAAAAGTCAAGCAAGAAGTGAACTTAGTTATGACCCTTTTATTAAACCAAAACCTCACTGAGGGCAGGTCACCTCCTCAGACCATTCCTGTCTGGGCATTTCAAATGAAGAGATCCTGCCACATGACTTTTTAGGTTGTTCTCAGGCCAAGTGCCTGTATCTAGCCTCATATTATACTATTAAAATCACAAGTTTTGATAGCAGTTCAAAATTTGGGGGTTGACAAAATGTGTTATATGATCATTTACCTCTATGTTCACTTCCATATGTGGTCTCCATATACAACATAAGAGCTAATTATTTATGAGTTTTCATACAGTGAAGTCAGAGCTAGGGTTGAATCCAGGTCCTGCAGCCTCTGGTTCCGTGTACTTTTCTTCATCTCATGCTGCTGCTTCTGCTGCCACGTGTGTCAACATCTGTCCAGTAGTCACCCAGATAGTCTTTCCAGGTTGTCCTCATTAGTCACTTAACATAGTCAACACCCTTCCCAGAGAAGCACTCGTACCAGTGAGACATAAGTTATCAATAGTGTTTGAGGTAATGCATGGCATTGATGGAAATGCTGGTAAGAAAGTGGTGCTTGGAACAAATTGGCTTCAAGAGGTCAGAACTCATTTTTCTGTAAGATGAATGGTGCCTGGTATCTCAATAGCACATACCTGGCACAGAAATGCACCCTTTTTCAGAATTCAGCATATGAATATTTGATCCTGGAAGATAGAAAGTGATGGCCCAGAGTCAGAAAATGTTGGATCTCCCTTGGAGACTACTCAGATGTATGGATTCACTTAGATGACTGCATAGGACTTCATTTCCTGGACTTTACTTCCTCTGTAAAACTGGACTTAGCTCAGTGGTTTTGGGGGAAGATCCAGGTTCCATTGTAGGGTCTTAAAAAGTACCTTGCAGTAGCCAGTGTAGGGAGAAGGCTGCACAAAAAGGGCTTCAAGGAGACTTTCTGCACTTCAATCAGACCAGCTCTGCTTTGGTATCATACTCAGTGGATTTGTTATGGAAAAACAAACTCTTACACGATCTGGGGTGACGGAGTAAGCCTTTAATACACGCATGGGCCCAGAGGAGACAGCTTCCAAATTCTAGGCACTGAGGAGGGGTCTGGTGGGCGGTTAAATACATTGCAACAAAGTGGGGAGGGGAGAGATCTCGTGATACAAGCAGGAGATATGTAATTGTGAAAGCCAAGGACACAAGAAAGCAAGGGAAGTGGTCCCGGACCCAGGACAAAGGCACAGCAGGGGAGCGTCCAGGGCCCAGGGCAGGGAATCAACTAACTAGCCAACAGGTGATAGTCTGGAGCCAGGAAGCCAGCAGGGAGCCACCAGGGGCTGATGCAGAGTGCCAGCTTCAGTTTCTATCTATATCTTTAAATT
>PVKM010015655.1:0-27655 GCA_004027735.1 Carollia perspicillata
AAAATTTTTTTGAAGACTCTTTCAACGTGTTTGCCTATTTCATGATGGGTGATTTATAAGCACACCTGCCCACACCATGCTGAGTGTTCAGCAGTTTTTGACCAAAAATGGCATGACCTGAATGCCCACCTTCCCTATTCACCCTATCTCACCCCAAGTGATTTTTATTTTGTTTCCCCAGATGAAAAGAAGCCTCAAAGGGAAAAGTTTTGCCAATGTGGAAGAGGTAAAACAAAAAATGAAGCACTAAAAGGCATCAAAATTGAATAGCTCAAAAAGTGTTTTGAGCAGTAGAGAAAAGGTTTCAATAGGCATATGGCATCAAGTGGAGAGTATTTTGAAGGTGACTGAAGTTAAAACATGCAAGAATAAATACACAATGTTTCTAAATAAATAAATTCCATTTGTTTTGGGTCCCCCTTGTACCTTTCACCTGGGTCTAGTAAAGAAGTTTCCTACCTTAACATCTGATGAAAGTTATAAATATCTTCTTTATCACTCAAGATTATGTACACATTTTGACCACAATCCAATATTGCATAATTTTTAAAAAGTATATTCAGGATCAACAAGCCTGGCATGGTAATCAGTAATCTTTCATCTAGAGTTTATGATAATTTTTTGACAGAAAATATTTCAGAAAGTCTGAAATCATCTACTTCAGTAAAGTAATTAAGTTTTCCATTAACAGAATACATTATGTGAAAACGCCTATTAAAACTTTTAAGATATTTAAGCAAGATCCTAAATTAAATATCAACCCTATACCAATGAACTCCCACATACATGCCTTTGATTTTCTAGTAGCAACCTGGAAGTATAGATTGAGACTCAAATCCCAGCAGAGATGTCCATGATCCCCCTGAGGACCTCTGTGCTCGATGAGCCTTCCTTAGTCTGCTCTCACTTTTCAGAGTCTGTCCAGGTACTCCGAAGCTGATCAGTGTTGGCAATTGTCTCTGACTGAAGATGAGCCACTTTTCTCACAAATGTGTCACTGGTTTCACTAATGGAGTGGCAAGTCTCTTTCTCCTGGGATTATTAGTTCTCACTTGATCTTCAGAAAGATTCAAAAACAAAAAATGTTTAAGTAAACCAAAGGATCATATGATCCAATACCCATATGATACATAAAGTCAAGGGATATATTTCTAGTGTATATTTGGTACATAGTAAGGCCTTAATAAATGCTTGTGGTTGGAAGAGATTTTTTTTTGCCTCTGACTCGAATTTTGCTCTGTCCACAGTGAGAGGGAACTAAGGTAACTTCACTTCATCTAAGCTAAGAAAGGCAGCCAATTTTGGTATAAGAAAGGTTTATTTACCTATAGATGCTCCATTCTGAAAACAAACAAATGATGTTTAATCCTATGCCTACAAAGAACTAGCCAGGGGACTGACTCAAGCCCGCTTTAAGAAAACAACTATATCATCACTCCCATCTTTTGTCAATTAAACCTGCTCTGTTTGACTAATTATTTCCTAACTCTTAGATAAAGCAGAATGCAAATCTATGCCTTTTTTTTTTTTATAGGACAACAGTTTTGCTCTGAAAGTGTTGACAGCCATCTTGTGATATTTGAAGCTGAAGAAGAAAGCCAAATCAAAGAGAAAGAAGTTGAAAAACATGGAGTAACGTAGTCCATGATGAAAATGTTTCAGCCTCAGACCACACTGTGCCCAGATCTATTCAATTACGGGAGCCCACAGTGTTCCTCTTTTACTTCAGTTATATATTTTTTTGTTCTGTGCATAACATATCTGTGATCCTCTAAGTATGCCCAAGAAAGTCATCTCCCAGGTGGCTAATTGTTCCCTGTATGTAGTGCTTAGAAATATCTTACCATCAACTCCCAAAACACAAATATACTCACTTTGAAAAGATAAATAGCTACATTTCAAAAACTCATAGACCGCTGGAAGCAGAGTAACAGGAAAGAGTTTTCTTCTCACTTCTTCAACCCTGATGGTGAGGAGGTGTTTTGATGCTGCCATGATTATTTTGGAAGACTTAGGCTTATTCCTCCCAAAGATGGGAGGACATAGTTGATAGCAGCTACACTGGAACCCACCCAAGGATTTTCATCAAGATCTTGACATTAAAGCTCTGTGCCAGGATGGGGCCAAGACCTTAAAATCCCGAGGAGTGCACAGATAATTAGAAAAGATGGGAAGGAACTACTGCATCGGGGTTGGGAAGTAATGGACTAACAAAGAGATATCAGGGGAAAAATGCTTTCTAAATGTCAGTTATAAGTAGGTGCACTGTGTACACTGAAACATGACACTATGAAAGAGAAAGGATACTTCATATCATCTATCAGTCTCTATTTTTTTATGAAAAATAAGGTACGTTCCCTCTGCTAACAGATTGTTCCTGCAAAGCCTTTGAAATTGTGCAAGACACAGCAAAGCAGTTAGACAATTAACAGTCCTGGAACATGTTTAAATGTTTTTTCTCCATTCTTGCAAACTCCAGTCCCATTTCTGGTTCCTTTTGTTTGTTTTATGATAAATCAACAACTATATCTAACATACACACACACACACAGTCTCCAGAAAATTCTTAAAATAGGAAAAATATTTACTTCACTCATCCGTCATAAAATCGATGCCAGAATCTGTAGGTGGTCTTGCATATAAAGCCATGTAGGAGGACCTATATCTCCATGTTTTGGGCAAATTTCTTCTTACTCATATGTAGTCACAGCACTTTCTCTCTATCCCTCCCTGCTCCTCAGAATTGCTATGCAATGGAATTTTACTAAGAACTGTACTAAGGAGTCAATACTTCATTGTTGGTTTTAAATACAACAATTACTTATGATTAAAATAACTATATATAGACATAATGTACATTAGTACCTCAAGACATCTTTTTCCTAAAGAGTGGTACAAATTTCAATGCCTTTCACATGCAAATACCATCAATTCACACACACTTGGAGTGGGAAGAGCGGTAATGGGAACATATTGTCTGTCCTGTGTCTGGGGGGCAGTTGTTTTCTTCCTCCTCTCCACGGAGAGACGTAAACTGAAAAAGAAGTGCTTACCCAAATCGGCCATGGGTATGGAAATGCTTTTGGAATTTTTCAAAAGATTTTAACCAAATATTCAGACCACAAGTATTCCCTGTGGCACTGTTGAAGCATGCTGCAGTTGAACATTATAAATCGAAGCCAAATCACACACTTATGTAAAATGACTGGTATAGCAGAAAAACAAGTTATGTATTTAATAAGCAATCTCAAGCTTATAATGTAGTGAAACCCACTTGTAATTTCTTTCATAGCTTTTTTTCCCCTGCACACACTGTTCATTTTTAAACCCCTTTACGAGGCTTTTATAAAAATCAACTTAGCAGATACCCCATCACTCCAATTTTCTTTGGCCATTGTTTTGAAAAACTGTACTCCCTTTTGCGAATATTAGTCACACTGAAATGCACGAAATATGGCTCTACAGCATTCTTTAAAGCATGGTTTTTACTTATGAAATATATACATTAAAAAAAGAAGCCCTCAATGTGTGCTTGCACTCAACATAGTTATGCTTTCTATCTTTCCAACCTGTCGGATACTTTCATACACAAAAGCCGTTCATCTCTATTTTGTCTACCAAATAAAGGCTGTTTCAGTTCATCTTGCTGACATTTACTGCCCCATGCTTCTGATTGCCTTAATTAGATAGCATAATGGGCATTTTTTGCCAATTAAACATAAGGTTACTGTTAAAAATTAAAATGCTGGTTATGGCAGTCAATTCTGAAACAGACTAACCTGAAATTCCACCAGCATTATTAAGCTGTCTGTTCAAAGGTGAGACTGTCCGTTGTTGCTTTAAGCAAACTCTTTACTAGCTGGGTGTCCCCTCTACTGAATTACTTCATTAATTCCTATGACATTTCACTTCTCTTTAATTAGGTAATTATCTAACTCCATTTGAGCTATTTATAAATGTGTTTTCATGCATCTAACTACTCAGAACACATTATTTTCTATCAGATACGAGAAAATATATATTTATTGGTAATTAGTTTCCCCATGGAACAGTATCATAAGATATTTTTCTATAATAAACACTGATTCAAAAGAAAACAAGGTGGTATTTTGCCAGCGAGTGCATATTGACTTAAGTTTTCACTGTATTTTAGATTTATTTTTAACGTTTTATTTTGACTTTCTGTTTGAGAAAAAAAAAAAGATCATCTTGTTCCTGAGGAATTTTTCCTCTTTTGCTGATTAGCTATAGAATAAGAAGCACCTGACGGGCCACATTAAGAAGGCTGCTAAGCAGTTTACAAGTCTCCGTAATTAATGACTATTTTTATCACAAAGAATATAGACTGGCTTCTTTCATCTATCTGAAATGCAATGTAAGCCTCTATAAGCCTCAATGCAGCATAATTGGTGCAATAGAGCTGAAAATGAGATGGAGGATATAACGTGGATTCAGTACTCCAGCCTTTAGCTAAAAAGGGAACAGTAGAAACCCCTGGCAGCCTCCGATGTGGTTGCCACTAAGATTTTTAAAGCCAGCCAGCTGTCTGTGTTCCTTGTGAAGCCCACATCACTGTTTAAATCTTTAAATAGAGTTCAAATGTTTTAAATAATGATATTTATGGGAATAAATAACCGTGGCAAACAACTCGTTTCTCAGTCTTTTGGCTCTAGTGGGGAGATTTCTCCAATTAGGAACAATCATGGACTGTGTACTTACTTGTATCAGGTTTTATTCTGACCACCCTGTGCTCATAATGCGCTCTCAAACCTCTTGGGATGAACAAATGGGTTTTGCTCTCTCAGTGTTGTTATTAAAAACCCACTCTCTTATACATCATAATATGCTAATAATAGGCCTAGGGACTCAATTGGGAAAATGAAAAAAGCTTTACATTCACGATGGCATGCTAAGTGAGACCGATGTAAGTGCTGAACAATGTGTTTTTTAAGATTTGTGACCACCTCTCTACAGCTGGATAGCCCTGCATTGTCCAAACCGGCCATCATACAAATAAGCTCCTGATGGGCTTCCCCAATATGATTGGAAAGAACACCCGAAACAAAAAGGCAGACAAAGGAAGGGATGGGAGCACCTTCGAGGAGGCTCCCAGACAAGTCAGGGTTATTTTTAACCGTTACTTTGAATAGCGTTTATGCCTTTCACTTACGTTCTTCCTCACAATGCTGGCACCAACAGCTGTATAAATACAAACATGGGTTTCTTTCTTTCTTTTTTTTAAAGGCTGTGTGGAGATCTATTAGCAGTATTTTAAATGAGTATTATGTAACATCTGAATGCCAACTTTCTTTGAATTTCAAAAGTTAGAAAGTCTTTCTAAAAGCAGCTTTGAGGATATGCCAGTTATTTATACATCAAAAGACCCATTGAAGAAAGCGGATGGGTTCAAATTCATCAGGGGTGTGGTTAGATTTGACATGGTAATATAGATCAATCCAATGAGAAAGTGAAACCAGTTATAGTTTGAATACTTTAAGAATTATTATAGATAATGAAATCCTATGTTAGGATGTGGATCCCAAATATTACCTATTCCATTAAACCATTACATACAGCAGGAGGATGTCACCAGGAGTCAGAGCCTTCTGACAGACATTGCCTACCAGCCAGTTCACTGCTGCCAGAGTCCTTAGCAGGGACACAAGTTCATTAGTAGTTGTGGATGAAGACCCAAGAATAAATAATGTCAACTGTTGAAAAAAAAATGAAGCAAAAGTAAAATTTCAGTTTGCTCATTGCAAACAGAGCACTCATCGTAACAGAACAGATTGGGTGTTACTATTATGAAGAAAGTTATTTTCTTTTGATTATTCTCACAAGGTTAAATACTTTGGTAATGTGAATTCTACAGTTTCTTATGATATAAATATGAGCAGACAAAATTTTATTCCCCTTAAACATAAAGGTGAATAGTATTAAGATCCAAAGTTACAACATCTAGGCTGTAATATAACATTACAGAGGAGATACAGCATAGTGGTCAGGATCACTGGACTCTAGAGCTAGATTTCCTAGAAGTGATTCTTATTCCTAACAATTTCTAGCTGAGTAACCTTGAACAAGTTCTTCACTTAATCAGTAAAATAGGGATAATAGTATAAAATTCCTTAAGGGATTATTGGGATGATCAAATGAGGTCATGCATAGAAACACAGTATTATTTAACAAATAAATGCCCAAATACATACATCACTTCCCCAAGATCACATACTTAGGAAGTAGTGGGGTCAGAACTGCCATCCTGTGATTTTGACATGAACACCACTAGGACCCCCACACTGGCTGGAGGAAAGTACTGATGATTCTGTTGAGAGTGATTCTGGTGATGGGGGTGCAAGTGAATGTAGGGACCAGTGGTGAAGAGAGGACTGCCACACTGCAGGTTTGGAACAAGGTAAATGAAGGGGGAATGTAGAAAGAATTGGATGATCAAAGGAAGGTTACTAAATGGGCTATAGTAGAGTCTGTCTGCCCGAAGGCTTCATTGGAACAAGTGTATATTATGAGACACACTAAATAGACATGAACAACTGTTTAAGGTGAACAGTGTACAACTTATATCCATGTTTCGGTCCTTCCTTGCCCCATATATTTGTGACACACTTCTTGCAGGGGCCTGAAAAATTGCTAATCCCTCAGTCTCTTCCAATGAGGGAATCCAATCCTGAAAGTCACTGGTAGTCTACTTCAAACATATCTGGATTTCTTTTAGGAAGAAATTTAATATTATAAAAGAAATGGACATTATAGTTGCCTTCTTTATAATTGTTTAGTTTAGTTTCGTGAGCTACATATACTATCAAAAAGCTACTGGTTATTCTGTATAAGAATACTGATAATATGAAGCATAATGCCATACATTTATTTTTAGGTTCTTCCAAGAGATCATTTTCATCAAACATTGTCTATACCAGAATAATCTTTTTTAGTGTTTGATAGTCTCAAATGTTACCTGGAATGTTTTAAAATATGTATATATATTTTTTAATTATATTACAGTTTGGTACTCCTGCATCCGATTTAAAATGATTTCCTCACTGGATAACCTTGGCTATATCTAACTCAGAACAATTCTCCACATTTTCTATAGGATTATCATAGTATTACATGGTTGTGTTGCTATACTGCTATTGCATTGAAATAATAATGGACTCCAGATAGAATTTCATCTTATAAAAATTTTAGGGCAAGAAAATAAAATCATGTTTCCAGACACTCTGGGATGGAATATTCTCATGATTTATTGTTATTTGTGTTTAGAATACCTATAATCCAAGCTTTAGTTGTACTTACTTCCTATTCAGTCTCACACTTTTTATAAAGAGACTTTTGTGACTTACTCTGGTTACTGCAGAATTACATTCATGGATAGGTGTTAATAAAAGCAAATATCTACTCAAAAATAGAGGAAAAACCCCAAAAAAGTTTACAATGGTCCCTGACAGGTGTGGACACACAGATGCCTTACAAGAACAGAAGTTTTCTGTTATCAAAAACACTTAGAAGAAGTGAAAAAATCTTATATTGCCAAAATTGTAGAGAGGATTCCTGAGTCCAATGAAAGGTTAGATAGAAGATCCTCTGAGATTCCATGATTCTAAACTATCTCAAAGTAGATACATCTCAAGGTGTGGTAAATTTTTTAAAAAGATGTAATTTTCCTTACATTTTTAATTTGATATTTGAGAGCTAAATTATCGGATTACCATTGTACAGGGGCAGTAGCCATGGACTCTGGAATACTGTGGACTTAGCTTTAAGTACCAGCTTTGATGTTTAATAAATATGTGGAATTACACAATTTACTTAACCTCTTGAAAGTGTTTTTTTTTAATTCATAAAATAAAATTAATAATACCTATGATATAGGGTTAATGTAAGGACTGAGTGAAACAGACTTTTTTAATGCTAATAAATTCTCAGCACACAGTGAATGCACAACATACAGCTTCTGCTATAACATATCTAAATTAGTAGAGATAGAATTTTTAGTAGCCATATTACTGAGAATACTTTAAAAAGTTGTAAAATGCAATTTTACCATAGTTGTGCATAGTGATAATTCATTTAAAACATATAAGCCATTTTTCTAAATATTTTATTTATTTTTAGAGAATGGGGAAGAGACGAAGAGCAACATCAGTGTGTGATTGCCTCTCACTCAGCCCCTACTGGGGACTTGGCCCACAGTCCAGGCATGTGCCCTGACTAGGATCGAACCAGTGACCCTTTCATTTCCAGGCTGGCACTCAATCCTCTGAGCCGCACCAGCCAGGGCAAAATGTAACCATTTTTTATCAGATCAATATATTCACTCCTGTTTCAGTTATGACTTCTTTTTAATAAAATTTGGTTTTTCAAGTACAGTTTACATTCAAGAGTATTTTGCAATAGCTTCAGGTGTACAGCTTAGTGGTTAGACAATCATATACTATACATAGTTGCTACAATATTATTGATTATATTTTCTATGCTGTAGTTCACATCCCAACAACTATTTTGTAAGTATCAATCTTTATTTCTCAATCCCTTCATTTTTTTAACCCAATCCCCCAATGCCCTGCCCTTCTGGCATCCACCAATTTGTTCTCTGTATCACTGAGTCTGTTTTTGTCTTGTTTGTTTGTTTATTTTGTTCTTTAGATCCCCCATGGAAATAAAGTCATATGGTATTTGTCTTTCTCTGACTGACTTACTGCACTTAGCATAATGTTCTCCAGGTCCATCCATGCTGTCAAGTATGACTTCTTGATCTGTTAATATTGCTTTGCTTTTTTTGGTCATCCAACTCATTACCTTAACTTTCTATGAAATTATTTTAAAGCAAATCAATGCATTTTCTTGTTTGGCAATTTTACCTCTTTGAGAAGCTGTAATGCAGAGACCACTATGTTTGATGAAAGTGAACAGAAGTGATCGCTGCATGAAAACTGTGTAGTGTTTAGTACAGAAACAAATCCTGGAATTTACACACACACAAAGGTTCTAAAGAAACGCGAGGAGTAAATTAGCACTAAGATCCTAAGCACTAAATGGAAAATTAAGAAATCAGGAAATCCAACAAAAATAACAAAACAATACACAGTCTGGGTATTATGTCCTTTTAAACACTAGTTTTAAATTCATTGGCATGTATATTTGGATTATAGGCTCTTACCATGGAAGGCAGCATAAAGTGTTCTGGTTGATGCCTCTACTGCATCAGGACTGAGGGATCTTCAGAGCACGATGAAAACAGGCTGAACAGACAGTGAACTGCACAGAACATTTTTCTCGATCCTAGACAATTTCAGAGTTATTTGTTGGATAAAATCTAGTTAATTTGTAAATTGCTATCAGGCATGGGTTACCTTTTATTTATTAAGGTAGTAAGCAGTAAAAACTCATGTTTATAATTTTTCATTGATTTTATTGATTAGCATTGAAAAAGAGAGAGAAAATGTCTCCAAACTTCAGATAAACACTATCCAAGAAAGTACACTCCACTCAACCAGAATACAAAACTCAGACTCATTTCTTATTGTTTTTTTAAAGATTTTTTATTTATTTTTAGAGAGGGGGAGGCAGAGAAACATCCACGTGCAGCGGTGCAGCAGCTCCTCATAAGCCCCACACTGGAAAACTGGCCTGCAACCCAGGCATGTGACCTGACTGGGAATGGAACCAATGACCCTTTGGTTTACAGGCTGGTGCTGAACCCACCTAGCCACATCATTTTTTTATATTCTCCAAAGTTAACTTCCCTAAGCGTTTGTCATCAAACATTGATAAAGCAGAAACCATGGGCTCTCTTTGATCCCCTTGTTACTAGTTGCTTCAGTAAGTCGGTTAGCAATGCTCATTGTCCAGCAACCCCCTTTTGTTCTCTATTATCTGCCCTTAGGCACTTGGAGCTTGCAGAGTTAAAAAGCGTTAGGGAAATAACAATAGCTCTAGCCTTTCCATATTTACTTCCCACTCAGGATGTTTCTGGCTTATCCAGCTAAATTTTTTTCATTCCCCCCAGAATGAAGATCATTCTGCAATTCCAAGCAGACGTAGCATTATGGCGGAGGCGGAAAGAAGAGGTTGTGACGCAATATTACGAGAGAGGTGACGCAATATTATGGGGGAGGTGGAAGGAAGAGATTGCACTGGAGGCCGGAAGTTTGGGGAAGGCATATTTTATGAGATTTGGATATGAGGGTTTGTTGGAGGTGGGAAGAAGAGCGGTATCTTCTTGTAAAGTTTGAGATATGTAATCACTTTACTTTCATATTTTTCTTTTTAGTAGCTCGTCTGTTTTTCATTGACAAACACGGGGCTAAAGACTACCCCTGAATCACAGCTATGTTATCTGTGCAATTAATTTTTACTACCAGCTTTTTGAATCTTTACATCAGCAGTTAAAGAGAACCATAAACAGTGTGGAAGTTGAAGCATGTTCTATTCTATCATAGTTTTCAGCAAAACCTGTCCAGCACAGAATCCGCCCCGCTTACCTGGCAGTGATCCTCCTCTGTGTGGTAACGCTATTATAGTGATGCTTGGGAATAAAGTGCACAGTACATGTTGGACCACATGAGGTCTGTTAAGATTTACCACAGGCATTTGTGTTGCAGAAAAACCTGAAAGGTTTTAATCAAAAGAATTAGAGTTAAGTATGAGAAGGCTAAATTGCATCCCCAAGTTCAACTGAGCTTGAGGGTAGTGCATCCTACTGACTCTGGTCATACCTGTGTCCGTAATAAATCAGAAGGTAGCCTACCCATGAAGTTCTGCCTGACCTACTGGTTGGCATATCTGCCTGGAAGAAAAATCTCAAAACGGAGCAATGGAGAAATCTCCTTTTTGAGGCCTTCTGCTGTAGCTTGGTATGAGAGTAATTGTTGCAGCCTGACTTTCCTATCACCCAAGCAGGTAGTGGGAATAGAAACATGCAATGAACCTTATGTCCCACACTCTTCACATATATCATCACCTCTAACCCCTGCAAAGACCATTTGCAGTATGAACTATGTTTCATATTTTGTGGAGGAAGAAACTAAGACCTTCACAGTTACATGCTAGTTTGTTTTAAGGCCAGGATTTGAACCAAGTATAACCTTGCATTTTGTTTTGTTTTGTTTTCAGCCATACTACATCTTTTCAGATTTCTTCTCTTTCTTTCCTTGCTCCTCTATCAAAAAGAATATGCCTTTATACACTTTTTACTTTTTGTTTTTCTATCAAAATTATTATAAAAACTAGGGCAGCAGTATTATTATTGTTGAAATAATACATCTTAGAATATCTCTCCAAAAAGATGTCTAAAACCTCAGTTCATATAAAACAAATTATGCTAACGATCAGGCTTTTTCCTAAATTCAAACAACCAGATGACTTTGAAAGTAATTTCTTTTCATAGGATTACAATGTCAGTAATGAACATACTAAATTGGTACAAGTTTTTTTTCTAAGTGGCTTCAAGCCATTAAGGAAATACTAAAATATCTTTAATATGATAGCAATGTTATATATATTTTATTGCATTATAATGACTTGGACAATTTTCAATTTACTTATGGAGCAAATTGTTATTCTAGCTAACTTTCTAATTGTGACTTGTAAATGAAGGTTTAATAGAGTCGTCGTTGTTCAACGCTACAGTGTCACTGGACTTCTTCACAGTTTTTCTGTACTAATATATTCACTTTAAAAGTACTAGAAACCATAACATGCAGAGATAAGAGAAACATTCTGTCTCTTAGGGTTGCAAAGTTTCCAAGTAAAAATTAAAGTACAATCTGCATCGATATTTAATGCTTCTTGGCCTATTATTATCCTGGTGCTCATAGTATGAGGTTCATCTATGAAAGGAATCAAAAGCTGAATTTAAATTCTCCACCAGGGTAATTATCCATTGCTTCTAATTTTGAGAGTAAGTTATTAAAGAAACTGAGGTCATCTACTTGTAGAGGATAGATGTTAACTCAAATCAAGGTATGACCCTTCCTGTTATATGTTAAGATGAGTATCTTTCCCTTGCTGTCTTTGTACTTGCTTTCTTACTGTATTAACCAAAGAGTTTCCGCAGTGTCTATTGAGAACTGCTGTCTATTTGCATGCAGATTCTTACTGTGAAAAGTTATGTGGCCATGATTCTGAAATAATCCTGTTGGGTGGATGTGGATATACCAGTATTCTCTGGTGATGTTTTAAAGAGATTCTGAGTGGGTCTGAACTCAGGCTTTTAAAGAATTTCAAATCTGTACCTACTCCTGACTGCTGCCTGCCAGCTCCAATTTCTTTATTTTAAAAGACTAAATCTCCTTTTAAGGAAAGGCATTAACTCACCGAAAAGGAATGGTGTGCTTGTAATGACAAGTGAACATGGCTCTTCTCTTCTCTTTGATAGAAGGGCTCTTGTTCTGTCTAAATTGTATATTCTTTTGTAAACAGACTCTCCATCCCTCTAGCTAGAGGAATCAATGCCCTGTACAGATGGTGCCAGACCTTTATTCAGAAATGCATGCACTTGATTTATATTAAAGTTTTGATATTTAACCTTCTGTCTAAATCTTAAATCAGGGCCCTAGGGCAAGGACAAATGTCTTCATCTTTTTAGATTTAAAAATTTGTTTCAAACTATAGAAGAGAAATTAAAATCCCGGAATGATTTGAGTCTGTGTGCATAAAAATAGCCCTCTAGCTAGTATGCATTTATAACGAGAGTCATAATCTAAGGATCAGTCCTTCAAAATGAGAATGAGAATCAAGAAGAATTAGAGGGAAAAAGTTCTGTCTGCAGAAAGACATATATAAAACCATGTGAATATAAAAAAGGAGCCAACCTAATTAAGACTCAAGCTTATATAAATACATCTCTATACCCTGTTCTCCAGCATACATACAAATATACACATAAAAATACAATATAGCCTAAAATTATGCTATTTAGAATTTTTAAAAAGTAATTACAGGACTTAACTCATATAGTAGCTAGGGAAATTATCACAGGTTGTAGTTACTGCCACCATAAGAATTGGTTTCAATTCAGCCTTTAATGAGATCAGCTATTTCTATTCATTTTCCTGGGTACCTACTTCTGTCATGAAAAGGATTAATTTGAAGTTCCCAGAAATGTATCACCTAGCTCATGTTGGAGGGTAGCTAGTCTGCGGGCCATAAATATAAATTCTTCAAGTAGTAGGTTGACTATTTCATTTAAACTGATGATGTTTTAGTATTTCATATGTAGAGTCATGCCAAGGTTGTATAAAGCAAGGTTTTAAGCAGTTGAGGAGTGAAAGCTGTGATGGAAAGGTGATCATGGATTAGTGACCCAGAGATACTCTCCTGGAGGTTGGGGGAGGCTTCCTTTGTCAAGCAAATGCAAAACAATTTCTGAATCTCAGGTGTCTCTTATGGATAAAGTAGTCCCACAAAACAACCCCACATTTAACATAGCCAGTGCAAAGTCAGCAGAAGAGCTCTGTAGCATGGCTACCCTTCAAATGACAACGATATTACTTTATTTCACTTTCCCTTAAGTAAACATAATAGTAATTAGAAGGTAACATTTAATTCTTGGGAGAAGATAGTGTGCCTAGTATGGTTACTCATCCCCCTAAGGGTTAGCCTCTGATCATAAGTGAATATTTCCCAGCATTCTTTCTCCCTCCCCTTAACCAACATCATTCAGATAAATAAGGATGGCAATGGCAGCCCCCAGTCATGCTAAATGTGAGGGAAACTGAAAATCTGGCAGCAGGTCCATAAATCATAAGTTCATTAAATCCCTGAGAAGCCTGCCATGACTCACCCTCCTGTGGAATGTAAGTTGTGCATGTGTAATAATCAAGCAAGTGATTTAACCCCAGTTTCATCAATTTACTGAGGGGAGAAAAATAAGATAGCCAACCTGTTTTCATATGAAACTAGGGGAAACTGGTGTCCTGGACTCTTTCACTGGAAGTGCTGCAGACTTATATTTTCCATATTTCTATTTTCCAGCAAAAGAAAATTTGATTAGGATTTTGAGAGTTGATCATTAAAAACATGTAAAACACCAAGAATTATTTTAAAATAATGATTATTCATCTACTTTTTTAAAGTGGAAATCTTGTAGAAAATGATAAAATGTACATTTCTTTGAAAATTATTTCCAGAAGCTGTTCCAAACCCTAACATAGTATTCATCATCTTGCAAGTGAATAATAACATATAATGACTCTTGATCCTGCAGCAGAAATTCCACTTTGGGACCGGTATCCTCTGTGACATCTATAAACCAACGACAAGACAAAATCACCGATAATGATGTCCTGGACAGCAATCAGCCATAACATAGTGAACCCATCCAGGGTGATTGTCCTCCCCTGCACCAGACACGTTAGGAGGGGACTTCAGAAATGATGTATGAATCCTTCTGTTGTACCTAACAGACTCGGGATGTTTATCTTCCTTATGTTTGTAAGACTCCTGTCACTTAGATATATAATACTCCAAGACAAAAGAAAGAGGGAAAAAGGAAGTTAAAAAAATTTGTCTTTCAAGCCATTATGCTGAGAAATGCCAGGGGCAGGGTGACTACCAAGTCTGAGCAGCTCTAGGCACTTTAGTGAATGTGCTTATGGAAAATGAAAACCACAAATTAATTCAGTGAGAAGAAGAGTCTGAAAAGATTTTCGACTTTATTATTTCCGTAATATAGCCCAAACCACTGGTTGACTTTTTTTCACTCTCAAGTTTTTACCTAGTCATTTTCCATTCCTGTCATGTTAATCAAAGGCGCTGTTGAATATTATATGGAAAGAATGAACATTCATCTTTTCTTTTATTTCAGCTTTATTGTGATATAATTGACCAATATCAGCTTCACTTAAATAACCAAACTAGTGTGGATCTTGACCTCTAAAAGAGCACATTTATTCTGCCTGCTGCTAAACACAGTTTTTTAACTATCAACAATGAAGATTTCATCATTAGAGCTTGAAGTATCTATAAAATTCATCAAATCCAATTCAGCCATTTGAAAGACTAGAGTTAGAGTTGAGAGCATGACACCATCTAAACATAAGTTCTAAAATAAACCATGATCTTTTGCATGTGATATATAATAAGTAAGCTAAATGCACTTTTCTCAGTTCACAACAGTGTATATTCATGTCCACTTACATGTCCATCACATTGATCACATTTTGAGGGCAACATGTGTAATGATGAGAGCTAAGTTTTTATGCTAGACCTTGTTTCCAAATACAGTGCCTTTTTCTCCTGGGACTATAAACATGTAGTTACTTTATCACTGTGATCCTTAGTTCCATCCATAAAAGGAGATGAGTAATTTATTGGGTGGCTGGAAAGATTAAGTGAAGTAACATATGCAAAGTGGCTCACACATTGCAGACACTCAATAAATATTAAATGTCATTATATTTTTGTATGTATAGGCACAATATATCTCAGTGAATGAATCAGTAAAAATCAACTTTTTCTTAATTCAGACTATGGAGCAAGTGTTAGTTACAGTTTGAAAAAAAGTGGAACAACATTAGGAGAAACTGAAGGCCCAGGAAACTGTTGTTTACCATAATTGAATTTCCATTTGTGATTAAATTTCGGCTCCTTCATAACTAGCAAGATACTAGAATAATAGTTTATAATATTTATTGTGGATATTTCCATATGTAAAAAGAAGACAGACTATTTCTGACTACAAGGCACCAGAGTACTTACACTACACTTCACAATTATAATCCTAATATCAGCTCCTGATTTCATATGTGCATACAACAGAAAAACCTTGAGCAATATGAAACTCAATGCATAAACTACATTTTTGTTGCTCCCATAGCTCAGTTTTTCATACAGTTAGTCATTGATTTAGCAAATATATTTTGAATACCTATTAGGTGCCCAAAACAGTGCTGGTGCTTGCATGAACTATTAAAGTTAGTCAAACAAGACAGAGCTTAATCCCTGGCTGGGTGACTCAGGTGGTTGGAGCATCATCCCATACACCAAAAGGTTGTGGGTTCAACCCCTGGTCAGGACACTTATGGGAGGCAGCCAACAGATGTCTCTCTCTTTCTCTTCCACTTTCTCTCCCTCTAAAACCAATGAACATATTCTCAGGTGAAGATTAAAAGAAAAAACTTAAAAAGAAACCCTAGAGTTTAACAAATGACACATGCACTCACACATTGTGATGGATTAAAAAACAAATATTGAACAAGATAATCAGTCACAGATCCTAGAGTTCAGTCAGAATGTGACAGGTAGAGAAAAAGGAGAAAGGAAATATGATCAGAAAGAGTAACACTAACGATTGTCCAGAGAATGGAAATGTGAGATCTGATTTGTTCTTTCTGTTTTTTCTTTGTTTGCCAAAATCCCACTCTGCTTTCAAAGTGTAATACAAATTTTCAGCTGACTACTCATTTTCCCCTATATCTCCTTAACTGCTTTATTTCCATAACATTTTATTTTGCATAAATTAAGAGCTTTCTAGTTCAGACACAATCACTTGACAAGGTTTAGTTCTCCATGACCTTATGTGGTAGCTAGTTCAAATAGTCCCCCCAAAATGTAAATTCTGGAATGCAAGGAGTAAGGGTAAATAAGCTATAAAGTTGACCTTTAGGATTTAAGTTCGATGACTGAGTAGAAAGATGGAGCCCATAAAAAAAGTGGCAGTTTAGGTAGTTTGAGAAGGAGATTGTGCTGATTTTAGTTTTGATGGCAATTGAATATTCAAGCAAGGGCCTTGGCCAATATTTGCATATATAGAACTAGAATTAAAAAGGAAGTCAGGACTTCAGAAAGGGATCTGAGAGTTGTCCACATGGGGGTCACTATGTGTAAAAAAGGTGAGGCATACTCTCATAAAAGAAACTTGCGGAACTCCATTTGGGGGACCGGAGTAAAATGTGAGCACAAAACTGAAAAAAAAATTGGAAAGAGGTTTAGGAGTGCTTATCATCTGGGGATTCCATGGAGAACAAAATAGTCAAAATGAAAGGAGATAGATCAAGGAAAACAGAAAGAGTTATTAGATTTCTTACTTTTGTAGTCACTGGATACCATAGAAAACTATTTGGAAGAAAACTGGTAGTCATTTTATTATGAGAAAATTTTCTTCCCATGCTGACTACACTTATATCTCTGAACATCATATCACAGATTAGAGTCTATAAAAAGTAACGTAATATATCAATAGCTTTATGAGAGGTGAAAAGAAATGTTTATTCAAAGTTATTTCAATGTATTACTGTGATTTGCACAGTGACATCATTCAAAAGTGCATTATGTAAGGATTTTGCACTTATTACTTTATAGTATGAATTTTTAGACAGCCTATCATTATGGACATTTCTAACTGTTAGAAATGTACACCAAAGATCACAGTTAAACTACAGTGGGAAATTAATTTTGATGCAAGAATAAGAAGCCTGTATACCATTTTGGAATCAACGACTACTTTTTTTATGATAAAAAGTAAATGTACTTCTAAAATACAGTAGGAGAATCAGACTACCCAAAAGAAAGTTGGCCTGCAGGTAGCCTAAGTGTTTTGCATTTTGGAAACTGTACATAGGTTACAAAGGTAAGGGTGTAAAAAATGAAGACATGAAAATAGATGGCCAGCTACCCAGAGAATTTGCCTGATTTAGTTTGTAGGAAGTATATAATTAGGCATTTAGGTTACTGTAACTCTTAATCTTTGAATTACTTCAATTCTGTTGAGAGTGGAATCTAAATTAGAAATTACAGGATCTGGTTACCTCAGCTAGTTGAAGACAGACACTGAATTTATACTGAGGATGGACTTTCTGCCTGTATTATTATATAATGAGTAAAGAAAACATTTCCCATTGTAATATGAAGGTGAATATGTTTTTGTGGTTGGATTAATTTGGTAATCTAGAGGCATATCTGGTGAAACCATGTAGAAGATAGAGTATTACTGGATTTCCCTTTGGATTAAATATTTATTAAATCATCCACTCATTTACCCATTCACAAAGTAATTGAATGCTTATTATATGTCAGGCACAATGGTAGGAATTGGTCATATAATAATAAGATTTGTTCCTCGCTCTCAAGAGCTGAAAACTTCCTCGTAGTTTCTAGATATCTCAAAAGCTGTGAAAAATTGTAAGAGTGACTTTAAAAATCCAATACATATGCTGTACAACTACCACTTAAATATCTCATTATATTAACCAACATTCTTAATTTGTTCTATGTGTGACATCGTATCTGATACCCACAGCACGATGATGGCTCAGAAAAAGACTCTCTCTTGTATACTTCTCTTTCCACCAGTTGAAGGTTTTTATGTTTTGTTTTTACCAAGTACAATTTTTGTGTTTTTGTTTTTACTGAGTACAAGTTGCATTGTATAGGTTATGCTTATTGCTGTAATTATGTAATTTGACTACATATTACTTAAACTGATGAAATATTATTGTGAAAGTGTTTCTTTGATGCTGTTGTTTCTGTGGGAACTAAGCTGAATGCTTTGGTGATACTCAAAAATTAAGTTGCCAATAAAGCTGAACTAGCTTCAGAGGACACAACTTTAAATAATTTAAGGAAAAAAATACTAAACATAAAGTTTTCCATACCTGGGTTAGATTACTTCACAATGGTCTTTAAGTTCTTCTTGTACTTGAAAAATTAAAACAGGCTTTCATACAAGATATATCATATGTATAATTTATGCCAGAAAGACCATGTACCAGACCCATTCTTAAGAACTGAAAGGACAAAATCAACTTTGGTCTTACATGAAAAATATTAGTTAATGTGCCCTGGCCAGGTTGCTCAGTTGGTCGGGTGTCATCTCATGCACCAAAAGGGTTATGGGTTCGATTACTGGTCAGGGCACACAGACCTTGGAGGCAGGTTCAATCTCCAGTTGGGGCACATTGGAAGGCAATCAACTGATGTTTTTTTCACATCAATGTTTCTCTCTCTCTCTCTCTCTCTCTCTCTCTCTCTCTCTCTCTCTCTCTCTCTCTGTGTGTGTGTGTGTGTGTGTGTGTGTGTGTGTCTCCATTCGTCTCTCTCAAATGAATAAAACATATCCTTAGGTGAAGATAAATACAAGAGTTAATGAACATATGAGGTCTGTCCAGAAAAAAGTCCAGCCATTGTTAATATAACAAGAATGGTTTGTGCAACATCAATGTAACCTGGCAGCCAAGGAGTGTGGACTGGAATGTGCATGCATGAACAATGATGACTGTACTGTACTAGTCAGTCGGGGCAGTAGACACTGTTGAGTGAGCACGTGTACTGTGTGGCCATTTCATTCAAAATTAGTAAGCCAATAGAGCAATGAATCTGCATCAAATATTGCATTCAGCTTGGATATTCCTATGCAGAAACCATTCAGGTGATTCAGAAGACTGCAGCTATGGGCAACTGGTGATTGACAGTTTTATCACAATAATGTGCCCACTCATGCACAAGTCTCATACAGGCTGTTTTGGTGAAACATCAAATCACCCAAGTGACTCAGCCCTACTACAGCCCAGATTTTTGACGCCCTGTGAATTTTGGCTTTTCCCAAAACTAAAATCACCTTTGAAAGGGAAGAGATTTCAGACTGTCAGTGGGATTCAAGAAAATACTACAGGGCAATTGGAAGAACTGTGTGAGGTTCCAAGGTGCCTAGTTTAAAGGGGACTGAACATTGTCCCAAGTACAATGTTTCTAGTATTTTATATCTTCTTCATTAAATGTGTCTATTTTTCATAGTACACAGCTGGATACTTTTTGGATAGACCTTGTATATTTATAGAGTTTAAGTCAGTAGGAATCTTTCAATTATGCATACAACAGATTATTTCATGTTTCCTCATGAAATTATCTTTTTTTCAATTAATCAACCTACTAGCAGTCCCACTTACTAGTGATTGGAGGCTTTCTGTTTTGCCAGGCACAAAGTACCATCCCAAAGACAGGTAGATACAGCATAAAGGTGTTTTATTCTTAGTGCCTCTACAGACAGATAGTATTTTGTTAACTTCAAAACACAAAGATGCTTTTGCCTCTCAGTTGACAAAAGGAAAATGGAGGTGATCGTTAAAATTTCAAAAGGACAGCCTACAAGGACCAAAACAACTTCACACGTGAACATTTGTCAACTACCATATAAAAACTAATACATTTAACGTGTCACATAACGCCACCCAATTTCTAAGAAATCACCAAATGTATTATTTAAACTCCCTCTGCACTCAGGGGAATACTCTATTTTTAAGAACAGGTTTTGTTTTGTTTTGTTTTCTTATTCTATGCTTACTTCTTAAAAGCCCAAGTCTTCCCCAAGTTGATGGATAAAAATGTTCACATAGAAAAGCCATATGTAGAGTAGCATGTTCCTGGATAGGAATGAGATATGATAGTTTAAAAATTGAGTTTTCTAAGAAAATCTTGAGTGATTCAATTCTCAGTGATTCAATTCTCAGTGATTCAGGTAACTGGTAAATGTTTTTACTTGGAATGCACATCCTTGAATGTTATGTTCTAAAAGTGTCCAGAAAATGAGATCTGAACAAAGCCATTTTTCTCTCATTAGATACTAATAGAACAACAATAACAACAAAAACCCAAAGAAACAAAATGTGTTTATACACTCCATGCTTTTAAACTGCCATGATTTCAGGTGCTGCTTGTGGGGTGTTTATGTGAACCTTTTCGTATTTTACAAGCTTACATGTAGGCCACTGAATGGTCCGATTTAGTTCCCACTCATTAGCGAACTCACTGACTTACTTGATTACAACATAAAAACTAAAATAACAACAGTTTAAACTATGGAAAAACAAATTTGGAAACAAATGATTCTTAGAGGATTTTCTTTTGTGAATCTCTTCAGAAAAGCTAGAAGCCCTATTGTTCTTAATAATTTGGCCTAGAAAAGATACTTAATTCAAATTTTGACTTCTCTTTCCTATTATTACTTTCTTGTTTTATTCCAGTTGCTGACTTTAATAAATTTGCCAGCTTACTTATTTATGTATTCCATTTTACTCTTTCTTCAATGGTTTATCAAGTTTTGTTGATTCTTTCTTTTTTAAAAAAATTTAAATTTATTTTTCTTTAGAGAAGGGAAGAAGCAAAGGAGAGAAATATTAATGTATGGTTGCCTCTCAGGCATCCCCCTCTGGGAACTGGCCCACAACCCAGGCATGTGCCCTGATTGAGAATCGAACCGTGATTCTTTGGTTCACAGGCCTGTGCTCAATCCACTGAGCTACACCAGACAAGGATATTGACTCTTTCTTTTTTGTCTCCTTCACAGTTCTCAAAGCCACCACTCAGGTCAAGGCTAGCCTAAGCTAACACCTGAGTAGTAAAATGTGTGCTTAGAACTCACTTTAACTCTCATGCGGTTGCAGGGGTGGGGGGGTGGGGGGGTGGGGTGGTGGTGCAATTGTTGTGGTTTTTGATGTCCACACTGTATAGAACTTCCAGATGAATCTTACTTAAATGTTGTTTTTATGACTTAATTCTCCTGCTTAGAATAAATAAAGCAATCTATTAAAAATATAATTTATCTCAATGTCTCTTCCTGTTATTTCAAGTCTTCTATAATCTGTTCCCACTTAATCTGGTATTGTGGTCTCCTCTAATGTGTTTTTAATTACCTGGGGTTTGAACATACAATTTCTTTTTTTAAAAGATTTAATTGATTTATTTTCGAGACAGGAAGGGGGGGAGAAAGAGAGGGGGAGAAACAATGATGAGTGAGAGATACATCAGTTGCCTCTCACATGCCCCCAACCAGGGACCTGGCCAACAACCCAGGCATGTGCCCTGACTAGGAATTCAACTGGTGACCTTTGGATCCACAGGCCGGTGCTCAATCCACTAAGCCACCCCAGCCAGGGGCGAACATAAAATTTCTTAACATCAGCATAAATCTCATACCTTAATGCAGGGGACTGCAAACTACAACCCATAGACCAAATGTGGTTTATCATCTGTATTTGTATGCCCCATGGTCTAGTTTTAATTTTTTACATTTTTACAGAGTTGAAAAAATTTTCAACATATGACATGTGAAAATGATACACATTTAAATTTCAGTGTTTGTAAATAGAGTTTTATGAGAACATAACCATGCTCCTTTTTTTTCCCTGTATTGTCTATGGCTGATTTCACACTACAATAGCAGAGTTAAATAATTGCAACAGAGACCACATGGTCCAGGAATGCTAAAATATTTACTGTCTGGACTTCGGCAGAAATCTTTGCTAATCTCTGGCTTAAACAATATCAGATCAATTGGTGATAGACAAATATATAAACACACATTTTCCCTTATTCAAAACCATGCATGCTAGCCATGTTATATTCTACATCAGAAACACTTTACAACATGAATCACTTTTTAGCAAACTTAAAAAAATGTGTTCATCAGAATGCTACTTTCAGTTGAGTGGAAAACAACAGTAAAAGGGAAAGTGAAGAGGAAATGAAGCATGAAGCAAGGGGAGAATTTAGTGAAAGAAAATGGTAAATAAAGAGAGCAAGGGGTCATAGTTTATACAAACGGAGAAAAACAATACAAATAATTAAGGAAAAAGTAAGAGCAATATTCTTACATTTAGTCAACTCCAGCCCTGTTGTATTTTCTTCCTATTAAAAAAAATCTACTGCTTATCATCACTTGCATACAAGTTAATTGCATTATCTCCATTAAACTTCAGAAAAACTCTAATAAAAGCATTGCTATTCTAAATTACAGATGAGGACCTAAAGATGCTGACCAAGGGACAGACCTGTAACTGTGACTCAGGTATTCCAATGGCCACTGCAATAACACCACAATGCCTTTCATTATTCTTCAATATTATGTGCCATATTCGAGTGTATATTTAATTCTTTAGAAAATCATGCATCTTTAAAGCTACTGTAGAATACTCTCAAATTGAAACTTAGCTTGCCTCTTACATTTAATAACCTCAAAACCTTCTTATAAAATCCAGGTGTTGATTTTTACCTAAGAGTCTCTTGCCAGAAAGAGTAATTGAGATTTTGTTGACACAGAAAAATAAACTAGACTAGTAGGTTTCAAGGCTATTGACTGGTGATTAAATATCATCCTAATAGTGAATGCTTATTGACCTTTTTTGTTTCAGTTATGCAGGTACAATTATTTCCCTTTTGGTATCATAGATCATTGTATCACAGAAAGATTTAAGGTTAAATGCCCAAGGTCACAGAGCTAAGGCAGAAGCTGGGATATGAACTTAAGTGGTGTAATTCCACAACCATAGCATTAACCATTATGCCAGACTGAGAACGTCTTTAAAGGAGTTAAATATATGAGACTTATAATACCTAAATATATGAGACTTATTTATTAATTAAGTCCATTTTTAAAAGATAAGGCAACAATTTGAATATATAATAAGACTATTGAAATACATACAATGCTATCTTTGAAGACAGAGCTACATAATATCATCACTAACAAGCACACACACAATTACAATTGCTCTTGGGTTCGAGAAGTTCCCATATGACATTGCGATTATCAACTTACTAGCAAATAGGAGGAACTCCTGTATGATAAAACAGCATGTTTGCAACATAGTAAGAGGAGTTGCTTTGGTTTCAGGAAACACTTCTAACCAGCTTTTCTCATCATTAGATCTGGTACTGTTAACAAAATATTCGCCGTCTTTAGTGGACTGTGAATGGTGCATAATGAACAATGCCTCAGGTAGCCATTGTTCACATGGTCTGCAAACACTGCTGGGCATAAAGATTGAGCTATCTGTTCAAACTCATCACTTTTTAAGTCGATTTCAAGATACGAGGCGAAGGAAACTCACTGCTACTGGCATAACCTTTTGTCAATAAATTGTCTTGGATATTTTATCAACAAATGCGCTACATTTCACAGGAACTATACTATTTAAAAAGACAAATGCTAAAATTATAATGTACCATTTAGGGACCCTTTCCTGGAGGTCAATGTAAGGACACTGAATAATTCCACCAAAACATGAGATACTTACTTAATTACAGAGGTGCATATTACTTCTACTAATAAAGCCATTTATATTACAGCAATTTTGCATTTCTAAGAAACCCTCTGTGTGTACAATTAATGAGGTGATAACCGTCCCCTAAACTTTGATTTTAATTCTAAGGTATATCTTAAATTGGAGGGCCTCTTAAGATGGGAAAAAAATGAAATGAGCTTCTATGGTATGGTATAGAATTTTTTTTTTAATTAAAGAAAGCCCATTCAGGGTTTTCCACTACTGTTAACAACTGAACATGTCTGTCTGGATCACATGCAAAGCTCTCCACTTTCTCCTGACAAAGTAAAGCATTAACAGTGGCAGCAACGGTAACCTCTTGTTTCTCTTCCCACCAAAACCAGCAACCTGTGATGTTGTAAGAATTCAAAGTTCCTAACCCTTCAGTTCACTTGATTGGGAAGTTTTCATTCGAGTAGGTTCTGCTGTGGCTCTATAACCTACATTTTAAAGCTCATTATCCTCTGTCTTAGCATTGATAAGCTGACAACTGTAAAACATTCATGAAAACACAATTGCAGCCTTGATAGATGCCTCCTCCGGGTAATCTATTTCAGCAATGATCTATGCATTACAATGACTTCTTAAAGTATCAAAATCCAAAAATTCATATTTGTGTGTGTGTGTGCATTTAAAGATATAGTGTTGGGTCTTAAAACCAAGTTTTATAATGATGCTTTTTTCCTTTATTACCAGAAATTTTACTTTTCATATTTCTATAGTTATTTAACATAAACAACTTTCTTTTTCCATCCATTCAATGGCAGTACTCACCAGGAATGCAAATAACCCTAAGACAGTCTTGATAGTCAAGAAAATGTTAATTATTATGCATGCCATGATACATTTACCAACGTGTATTGCATTGTTTTTCTTTCTCTCATACATGTGAAGCGATTTGTAAGTGGGCTTGCCTAAAAGATTTCTTATAATGTATCCACAAAAATGAGTGCATAAGTAAAAAATAGAGGCATATTTGCTTTCATTTAAGATTAAAAGTCCCACATTTTAAAACATTCTATATACAGTCTGTAGTAAATAAATGGTTGTCCCTTTATCTCAGTATTTATTTTATCTAATACATTAATCATATCAAATATTAGGGCTTTAGTTTAAAGAAAATGTATCTGAAAATACTTTCCAAAATATACCCCTCTAGACCTCTAGATGGCAAACTTTAGTAAATTTTATGACTGGCCTAAATTCACCATTTCCTACCAATGCTGTCTAATCCACCTATTGAAATGATTTCCTATTTAACAAGCTATTCAGATATATTTGTGTGCTTATGAAAAAATGCATGAAAAAAGTGAATTACATTTTTTTCTAAAATCAATGTTTTTTCTTTGGGATAATCTACTTATATCAAGATGGTGTCCCACTGTCTTCTAGCACTGTCTCCAGTGTCCTGAATGTTCCAGAAAAATATGACCTGATAAACAATTGCAACTGGCTTCTGAACTCAGCTCTTTCTTTATAATTATAAAGATTATTACATATCTTACAATAGGCATTTCAGAATCTCATAAAATAATAAAGTACTTTGAGAAATATAAAGTATGAAATATGCTTGTGAGTTTGTCATTAGAATCTCAGACATGCCCTACACAAAACAAATACCCAACAGGACAAATTTCCAGAGCATGTATCTTTTTGTGCTATGTCACACATTTGTTTAATTCTATAACAACTGCTATTCCTTTAGTTGAGTTAAAAATATTTACTTTCAATGCCAACTATATTTAAGAGTTGTGATGGAATGGACAGAAGTGAAATTAGTAGAGAGTTGATCATTGAAATATATGCAAGTGGCATTGGAAAAAGGACAAGTCAACTTTGCATATGACATCTCTGGCAAGGTTGTTGAAGTATAAACTCCAGTTGTAGGTAGGATACATATGTTAAGTTCTTAATGAGGACTTGCACTCATATGCCAAAGCTATCACTGGCTATGAAAAAATGTATTACCTAGTATACTACATGGAGAAAAGTCTATTAGTATACTGGGTATTAGATATCCCCCTTTCTGAAAGAGTGCTCCTACTCCATACACATAGTAACTAAGGGAATGCCGTTTTAGCATGACAAAATATCAGCTACTGACTAAACCAGGCATTTAACCCAACTGGCATAAGCATCTAACGGAAGCGGGAACTAAGTTCTTATAAATTCCAACTCTGGTCAACAAGAGGGGTCCCTGATCCAAAACGACTCAAGAGTCTTTCTCTAAAGATTACAAAGCTGGGGACCTGGCTGGTGTGGCTCAGTGGATTGAGTACTGGCCTGTGAACCGAACTGTCACTAGTTCGACTCCCAGTCAGGGCACATGCCTCTGTTGTGGACCAGGTCAGGTTCCCGGTAGGGGGTGCACAAGAGGCAACCATACATTGATGTTTCTCTCCCTCTCTTTCTCCCTCCCTTCCACTTGAAAATAAATAAATAAAATCTTTTTAAAAACTGGGGCAAAAAGAGGGGAACAGATCTCTCGCTAGTAGATGAAGCTATAATATATAAAGATATAAACTTTATGGAATTAGAGGCAGTCATGTTTGGTTTAGAATGTAGAGGCACAGAAGGCTGAACTGGGGAAAGAGAGGAAGGGAAGAAACAGAGAGAGAAATTAATACAAGGGTAGATGGGTGGATAGAGTTATGAGGGCATTAGCCTCCTGATCACAGTTAATTTATTATATTTCTAATCTGGGATGCAGCCTAGAAGCCATTCATTAAGTTCCTATTTTACTTAAGCTTGTTCAAATTGTACTTTGAACACTTGAAACCAAGAGAATCTTAACTCTTCATTCTATTGTAATTGTAGTTTCAAGGTAAACTATTTTAGAGATAAATTAAGTAGCTAGGTTTTTAGTTCTTACTTTTGCAAACATTAACTAAGTAAACATATTTTTCAAAAAATATTACAGAAGGAAGATGTACTTTCTGATAAAATCCAAGTACATTAATTACTATTTATGGACAATAAATACAATTGTACATTTAACTTAGGGACATTCAATACAAAGAAGATATTGTGAACATAGAAATGTAAATAAAATCCCAATAAATAAAAATGATAATATTTTCTTTCATTCACCACTGTAACTGTAAATAAGCTATTTTTTACATATATATAGGTATCCTCCAAAACACACATAGATTGGAAATTCTTATAAACCTTATAAATCTCATAGATTTTTAAAGTATTATGTAGATTATGCATGGTAAAGTGAAATGAGGTATATAGGTGAAGTCCTGGCTCAACTTCAACTCTCTTATGCACAAGCTACATGCCCTTCAAAAAACTCCTTATAACTCAGTGTTGCTTTCTTTTTAAGAAATGGACTTTTTTTTTCCCAACACAAAACCTTGAGATTTGCTCTGCAAATACTTTTTAGATTCTCATGGGTTTTTCTTAGTTTTGGATGGTGAAAAATGCAGATGATTTCTACTAGGGGCTCCTAAAACCCTGCAGTATGGGGGACACCTTCCATGAATTAAGTCAATTCACAGAGCAGTAGAGCAAGTGAAGAGAGAGGCAGTGTCATGAGGTATCACCTGAGTACATGGATCTAGTCATGCCTGAGTCGGTCCTGCCCTTTGACT